>GL380174.1:64573-75452 GCA_000143925.2 Caenorhabditis brenneri | reverse complement strand
ATGCCACAGAATTCTTTAACTTCCATTTTCCTTTCGACTCCAATCAAAATATGAATCCATTTGAACTCACACATTCAAAATAACAGCTGGTTTAATCAGTTGACTTCTGGGAGTTCTCATTTCTATTCCCTTGATAATTTTCGAAACGCAGACAGATGGTTTAACTCATTATTTGACCTCTAATCAGCTGAGAGCAGCCTTTTTAACGAACATCTGTTCAGAATTATGGCTCATGATATTCATTAGATGGGAGGTGTGAAAGGGGCGGAGGGAGAGAGCCAGAGCTCTCCAAGGATTATGATAATTGAGCAAGTGCCATAAAATGCACATGAATACTCATTCTACTCGGCGCAATGAAAGAGATACTGTATGAAACAAGCCTCTGTTTTTTCCAAGCACGAGTATTTTTCCTGTGAAGCTCAATCGGAATAAAACATTCCTAAAATTCATTTGAAAATAGTTTTCAAAAGTTTTTTGATTCCACCAAAAAGAAATGAAAAACGCTCATTTCCTTTTCTCAAAAAATCATTTTTTTTTCCTCGTTTTCATTTGTTTCCTGTTCACCATATATAATAGCCCTTTCGCTTCTTTTCTCGTTCTGAATCACTTTTTCTTTTATTCGTTTTCTCGAAATTTCCAATCTATTTTTCTTTGATCTCTTGTTCTTTTTCCTTTTATTTCGTTTTTTTGTTTAAGATCCAAACGGGGATTTTCAATGTAAACATTGTTCCTTTTTCTATCGGATTTTAGAATAGGAAACATTATAGCATCACTATCCATAGGGTACGGTAAGCTGCACCTCCAGTTCAAAATGTTTCCTGGTTTTCTTTGAAATGCGGTCTTGCTGATAGAACTGATTTATTATAACTATAAATATCTCAAAAACTGAAAATACTAAACATCAATACTTTTTTTTGGTCTCATTGAATTTCCAGGTAAAGGAAACCGAATCTATTTTCATCGTGGAAATCCGAACCTACTTTTGTATTCATTTGAAATCATTGAATGAACACGGGTAGTTCTCGTTTGTTCTTTTCCTTTTTCTCAAATGAAAAATCCATTTTTAAACCGATAAAAATTGGGAAATAAAGTGTCAAAGATCGGGCAAAAAAAGTCATGCAATGCATTCTAAAGCATCTACATGTTTATGGGAAGGAGGGGTGAAAAGCAACACGAACCCTTTCGATATTCAGTTTTTGGTCTCTATTGGACACTTTGGAAGTACAGTTTCTTATTTGAAGAGGTCTGGACGTTACTCTGAACCCTTGAAACTTTGTTTTGATAAATGTAAAGAGTTTGAAATATAGAGAGAAAGCTCCTTCTCTACAGTTCCATGTTCAGATTTCTCGAAAGAAGCAATGAAAATACGCTCTATTCTGAATGTATACAGTGATGAAGCTATTTGCCTAACTTTATGTGTACGTCTTCAATGTATGCAAACTTTAGACTCTTGCTATCATTTTGTGTTCCTCCATAACCTTGCCACGTCATCTACTCCTCTCATTTTTTGATTCAGAATCCAATTGAATCCGAACTCTTTCAACCTTGACCAGAACTATTGTGACCATGGATGACGTGGCATTTATATTGAATAGAACCGAAAAAAAAGTGAATAAATAGAGAGAAACAGGAGGAACACTATCCAAAATCGTGTACAAAATTTTGTTTGTTTGATCAAACTTTTCCTCCTTCTCATCCATCCATTCCTCCATATTTCCCTCGCACAGTGGGGGTTGTTTCTCTCCCCAACAACAAAAAAAAAACGTCCTTCACACTTTTTGAATTTGGTGAATACTTGAGAAAAGGAGAGAGGGATACTACTATTACCAACCCCAAAAAATCTGTTTGTTTGTTTGTTGCAATTTCGAATTTACATAGTATTTCCGAAATCTTTACACTTTGAAAACTGAGGTTTCATTTATGAAATATATATCTAGGTTGATTGAGAATTACGGTGATTCATACCTAATGTCATATATATTTTTACAGAGTTTTTTTGGTCACTTTTAGTCAGCATTGAAGATTCAGTTCCCATGAATATGATTGACTGAACCTTGTCTCCAACCCTCCCAAACCTCAATCTGAAAAGGAAGAATCCTAGTATTCCAGTATGACCCATATGATTCATTGTTTATTTCTGATATCATAACCTACATATATTTTATGAAAGCGGTCAATCATCAAAACGTGCGTGATCACTCCAAAAAGAAAAACAAAGAAAAATAAACAATTGTTTGTTTTGATAACTGGTTCTACCCTTTAAAATGTGACCCCATTCTGATAAGCTACCTGAAACAAACCAAAAGTGATAACTTCCGAAAAAACTTCCCACTCATATTTCAAAAAGACCACAAAACACCACATCCATCCATCTATCTTTAGGGTCCACTCCCACTTTTTTCCTTGGTGCCCACTAAAAAGTTGTCATCCTCTTTTAATCTCTGACCGCCTCTCGTTCTGTCTCTATCTCTCTTTTTTTATGTACTATTTTTGTCCAAAAAAAAAGTCCCATCCACAATCTTGTGAAATTATCTCTCTTTTGAGAAACCGAAACCCACCCTCGCTCTAACTTCTTCCACTTTTCTTTTTCCTTCGTTTTTCAAAAAAGGAAACGACGTTTTTCTTTCCTTTCTTGGGTACTTCTTCCAAAAGAAAAAGTTAATCCTTGCTAACTTTTGTAGATCCTCAAACGTTCACAATCATCAAAAATGATGTCTTATCTTGCTCTTGCTGCTTGCATCGGAATCGCCTTGACTGCCAATGTGGAACATGAAGTGAAGAGTGCTGTCAACGAGGTTACCACTACCAAGGTACGGTAGTTTTAGAACTAGGATAAGGGGAGATTCATTGGATAACTTTGAGTAGACATGCTACATTACCTCAACAATTCAAACAGACTTTCGAAGAACTAGTTGTAGTTAAAGTGAAAAACGGTTTACGCAAGGTACCGTATCCCAGTCTGTGGTAAACTGTTGAAAGTAAATCATGAAAGTCCATAAAAACACGTTATCTCACCATAGTTCTAATATTTCTGATCTTCTAATAAGACATTTAATTTCAGGACGGAGACACCTATTGTCCAGTTCCGTTGGTCGGAACCAAGTGTGGCACATCCAGCCCTGTCCATTACTGGAAGTGTTGTGGAGAACTCAACAAGGAATGTTGCTTCAACCTTCAGGTAATCCTTGACCATCTATAAGATAGAAGTCATCTCATAACTCTTCGAATTTCAGACCTGGGTTTGGATTGTTCTTGCTGTCTGCGGAGTTGTTTTCATCGCTTCGTTCGTTATCTCTCTCGTCCGTTGCATCTGCTGCCGTAAATAAATCCTCCGTCGGTTGAATGAATAGCTTCTCTTTCCTTAATTCCCTAGTTTTAATTTTAAGATACTCGAATCTCTTTTGAAAAACAATACTTTTTTGAAAACTTCACTCCGCCACGTTCGCATTTTTCCATGTATACTTTTGAATGGCTCAATCGCATCCTTTTTTGTTATTTTGAAATAATGAAAAGGGCTCTTTTTGCATAAAATACGTTTTGAAACATAATTCATTGATTTTCTATTGTATTGCTATAAGCTTCTTGATCATTTATCGTTTTTTTTCTTGTATTTCAATGATTGCCTAATAAAAAATATTAAAATGTAACAGTTCGTTTTCTATGGAGTTCGAATAGAAAAGAGGAGATGAATGATATACAGTGAGATGACTATAGGATTCAGATTCATTAGGTGAAGGGTACAAGTTTTTATGTGACTTCATCTACGTCGGGGCTACCGTAATCCATATCTTGATTGAAATTGTCATGGTGCACAATGAAACCGTAACAGGAATATATTTCATCCTAGCTTCATATTGAAATGATGTTGTCATGTTCGGAACAGAATGAAGTTATGAAATCTGTCTTATAATTCAAAATACATCTCGTAAAAATCATTCTCAGTCTCTTTTCCACGTGTCCTCCCGGAAACCCAAAAACGTGTGCCAAATTGACTAGATCGTTATCTTTTTGGAGATCTCCCTCTGTCTTTTTATTCAGTTTCTCTCTTTAAATATTCCTCGATTTTCAATTCGAGTTGAACAACATCTTCTAAGCCTCTTCCCTTTTCAAATAGTGCTTCACTTTTTGGGAATTGTCAGTAAGTTTGAAATCAATTAGGATCAATTCCACAACTTCTCAGGATCATGCTGAACCTCAAACTTCTCAGTTTTCTGGTTATCGTCATCGCCATTGCTCTCGTCTGGAGTGCTGCTAATGATGGAGGGGCAACTAATGCTAAAAACGCTGCTGCATCCGGTAACTTTTCTGCTGTGGCAGATCTAAAGGTTTGTCTCGAAAATAGTGTTTTGGAAATAAGCTTCGGGCTTTCAGGGTCGGCAGTTTTGCCCAGAGAAAGATGCATCCGGTGTCCCAAGACAGACTGTGGAGAAGGTTCCTTTGCTCATCACTACAATTGTTGTGGGGATAAACAAGATGAATGTTGCTTTTGCTCTTCAAATTTGGGTGTACATCGTTCTCGCAGTCCATTGTTCTTGCAATGATTATTTCCAACTATCGTTGGAATCGTTTGCTGTTGCTGCAAGAAGTAAAATGGGAGAATGAATTCCTTCCTCAAAACGCCTCATCATCGTGTATTATGCGTATTTCTTTATTGTGTAGAAATGAACAATTTTTGAAACTTTGTAAGATTTCAGGGACAAATGAGAGAGAACATTACTTGTTTCTTTATGAAGAGATACAAAAAATCGTTTCGAGATCAAATTAAAAAAAATCTTGCGGGGCTGTTAATTTATTGTACCACGGCCTAGCACCAAAAAGGTATTTGTCTCACTTCATGCAGTACTATTGATGGTTTCTTGTACACTTCCCTGGTGACACGCCCCATTTTCTTTCACACAATGAAAGGAAAGACAGGTTGATAAACTCACACCCCAAAATTCCAAAGAATATATAATTCTGAAAAAAAGGGTTTCACCAAGTTTCTAAACTTCTCTTTCGTTTTTCGATGATTATTACATCTTTGAATTGGTTTGACCTCGAGAATAATGGAGAAAGAGACAACACAGCTGATTGTGACTAATTATACAAAGGAAGAAGAAGGGGCGAGAAGCTTCTCCCCTTCTGAGAATAACGACGACATTCCACTTTTGGTGTCGCCGCATTAGGTTTTGAGACATTCAAAAAAGTGTAATACTTATTATGACAATTCAATTCTTTTTGTTTCTCTTTTCTTTTTTTTTCTCAGGAAAACAGTTATAGTTTGGTTTTATTCCATGAGAAGAAGCAGATGTGTTCAGTGAACTGAAAACTGATTTTCGAGATATTTCGGGAACATCTGTTACCAGTTTCAATCAGTTCGATATTGCTCAGTTTTTGACAGTTTTGTAAATATTTAGTCATATATATAAAAAAGATATATGAGTGTTCGTTTTTAATAAGAGGTTTGGTTGACTTGTAGGCATTTTGTTTCGCTAAGTAAGATAACTCAAAAATGCAGTTCTTCCTAATTTAATTAGTTTTTCAAACTTCTCGGATTTTATTTTTGAAATTCTACAAAACTTCATGAAACCTCGAAATCAAATTAATTTTATCCACATAAAAGTTCCAATGAGTTCCCTTCTAATCACTTCGTTTTCTGAACCAACTCTTCTTTTCTTTCTTCTTTTTCTCATCACAACAGTTCTTTTTTCTATCGGTTCCTTCAATAAAATTGACAATAATCGGAATTAATTGAAGGATCCAAACCAAAAAGATAAGAGCAATTATTACTTGGAACCAAATCTAAATATTCAGAAATTAATTGAATAAATTTAACTTTTTATAAATAAAACCTGAAAGAAAACACAGCAATCACTCGAAATGTCATGTGGATTTGATCCGACTGTGTGTTCTGGATCCATTGATTTCCAGAAGAACAAAAAACTTTCATCTCGACATATTGGATCACTTTTTGAGAGTAGATATCCGTTGACAGTCGACGATAGAAATGCCAACAAAAACCACGTTTTCCACATCATTCGATCGTCTTATCGATTTGTTTTCCGTATCGATATTCAATGTTAGAACTGAATTTTTGAATTGGAAAAGATAGAGTTCAAGCGTGAAGAAATTGATATGGGAGTAGAAGTTCACGAAGATTGAGAATCCTTCACAAATTTTGTAAGTCAGTTCTTGACGCTCTGAATCGGAAGTCTACTGGAACTCGAAATATAGTTTTATCAAGCCAAAAAATTAATTAGTGGAACCTCAGGTTTCCTGAAATTCCACTGTATTTCAAAATCCGGGTTACTGTAAACATCGTAGCTCCCATTGGCTCCGAATGGAGCATATTTGCATTACTCATTCCCCCACACTAGAAAACTGTTCAATGTACAGTTTTGAAGTAAGACCCCGCCCATATTTCACTTCTCTTTTCAATTTTTGAAATCCCAATTTCATCTTGAATTGTCTTTAGTTTTCTTAATGAAGGAAAGATCAAATGCCCATCATATCAAACATAACTATTTTCTCGTTTTCCCTATAAAAAATCCAATAAATCAAAGAAGTTCTTTGATATTCTTGGGCATTCTCCATCCAAGTCATAATTCCTTCTGATCAACTAGTTTTTTTCATCATTCATCCATAGATATTCCTTCTTTTTTTCACACTTATCTTGTTCCCCTTTTCCATTTATTCCTATTCTTATTCTTTTCAATTGAAGAAAGAGAAAAAACGATCGTCTGTTCATCCCAATTATCAAAAGAGAAGGGGGAAAAGCTAAGAATTTAAGTGCAGATTTCACAGAAAAATCCTCTTTTCGAAGATTTTCGAAGAAGAGATCGAACACCTTCGAATCTCATTCCTTCTCCATTTTTTAACCTGATTTTCCATTTTTTGTCATTGTTTACACAAGGAATAAGCCGTTTAAAGAAGGCTTAAAGAAGGGTCAAGTGCCTTGACACTGACTGATTTCCAACCACTTTTCTCACCTTTTCACTCATTTTGAATAAATATATGAATGAGAAAAAGGGACGGAAGAGGAAGAGGAAGTGTGTGACGTGGCAAGTTTCCCTTTTTGTAGATCAAGATCATACTAAAATCAAGGGTTATTGGTTACTCATGGAGTTTCTAAGTCCTTGAACTATTCCGCAATATTACAACAGAGTTATTTTGAAATTGAAGATGACTGCTCTTAGTTTGACTAGACTCATATTTCGATTTACCCAAAAACTGAAATTAGCAGTAGGATCAGAAATGCTGGTACAATGTTTATTGATAGGAACAAAAACGTTATAGGGTTTTTGCTACTTTTCATTTGAAAAAATGCTCTTGTCAGACCGTAACTTCTCGTCGTCATTTGAAATCTACAAGTTGATCTCACCCGTGTTTTTCTCACAATAAACTGTATTCCTTCGTGTTCTTTTTCTCTTTATTCAATCCAATTGAATTGAAAATCCAGAAAATCCAGAATTCATGCTGCTCAGGTAACATATATCCATTTCCCTCGTTTCCTTCCTTTTGCTTCTCGAAAAGTTGTTCCGTGTTCTGCCTGTGTCTCTTCGTCTCACACACTATTTCTCGATGTTTTATTTGTTCCGATCATTGTTCGCATTGTTCGTGAGCATGATCTCTTTCTCTCTTTGCCACCGACTGACTTATTCAAATATTTTCCAATGAATGACACTTTTCATTTGCAGTCTTACAACTTTTTCATTCGAAAGAAAAGTAATAGTTAGTTGAAAATAAAATTACTTCTGGGATTATTTGGAGGAGGTCATGTGAATTGGTTTTTTGAAAAAATTGTACTATGAAAGAAGGTGTTATTTTTGATCTAGATGTTTGAATAATCTAGGGATTACTGTAACTGCAAAACTGAATAGTCTGGAGAGGTTGAAAACGATGGAGCAAGTGTTGTTCATTTTCAAGTCCATGTGCTCTGATCTGAAAGATCAAGCTCGTCCTTGATTAGGTAGTCATCATTTCTATGCCATCAAGAACATCCCGATCTGGAAATCTTATCATCTAACTTCAATCACTTTTAGTCCATGAACAGTTCCCTCTCGTTCCCATTCCCATAATAATTCCAATCATTTTCTCATAATCTCAATCTCTTTTTTCTCTTCTATCCAGTACATTTCCGGTTTGCCTCCTTCAATTTCTCTCACTTTTTTTTTATTTCTCTCTTTTCCGATCTTTTTATCATTATCATTTATTCCTCGAGATTATCAAGAGGTCATAATGGTGTGTACTTCTAAGCGGCACTTGCGGAACAACCTGATTTCTCTGCGTCTCTTCATCTTATATAATCTTTTTCCTCTTATTATCACTTGATTTTCACCGATTTTTTCGGATGAAGTAGACAGTTTTTTGTGGCAAGTTTTTTTGTTGTTTTTATTGTTTCTTATTTTGGTGAAAAATAGGAGAAGCCTAGTGGAACAATCACTAGAAAAGTGCAGTTCAATTAGAGGGATTCTAGATTTTTGTAGATCGGTTAACAAATGTTTTGAAAATTCAATGTTCCAGTTTTAATCCCCTGTTTACATTTTTACATAAATTGAACTCTGAAAAATGTAAATTTCCCGTTTTGATCATTTTTTTCTTCTTCTTCCTCTCTTCAATTTTCGTTATCAGTTACCAATAATTCCGATGTTTCTACCTCTTTTCCTCTACTTTTTTCGTTCTTTTAACATCACGCGGTCTCATAGATTCGCATATTTCCCCCTAAAAACTTGAATGTTCACATAGAAACTCTTTTGTTTTACAGTAATGAAACGAATCCAAGAAATCCAGAAAAATCTGGAAAGGCTCGCTGAAATGGGTGAGCATTTGGAGAATTGTGAAGAATGGAATGTTGTAGCACAGGAAATTGTTACAAAGTTGAGTACAATCAGGAAAGAAGTGGAGAGAAGTGTTGCTCCCACTCCAGTCCTGTTGACTCCTCCAGGATCTTGTGGATCTGGAAGCATCTATTGTGAGTTTAAAATATAGCGAATGATCGGGAAACTTCTTATGACCTTCGGATAAGCAGGTTGTCTTTATCTTCACTTTGAGAAGATATACGAGTTGTTGTATTTTACAACAAGAATGTTCTTTTTCAAGAACGGATCGCTCTTAACTTCAGGTCGAACTTCCATAATGAACTCCGTTCTTTTCCACTCCTGATAACAATTTTTGAGGGCAAAACTATTATTCTCGTTTCAGCTGACACATCATTTGGAACAGATAACGTCTACACAGAAGCAATTGAAGCATACGATCAACAGATATATTCAAGATGTGTTCGACTGGTTGAAAGTGCAAACAGAGAGTCTCCAGTGGATATGTGAGTTGATTGAAACAGTCTTTGGTTTCCGAGTTTACCAAAATTCTGTTTCAATAATCTATACGTTGAGATCCATTTATGAACTCATTGACTTTATCTACAATACCAGTGCTAACTCTTCCCAATATTCAGGTGTCTAATATCTCTTGCCCATCACTCTTATGCCGAAATGGTGAATGCAGCCAGTGGATCAGATGATGCAATGAAATTCGCTAAATGGTGGGCAGAATTCTTGGATTCAGTAGAAGCAGGAAGAGGACACAGTGAGAAG
This sequence comes from Caenorhabditis brenneri, assembly GCA_000143925.2. Taxonomy (NCBI): domain Eukaryota; kingdom Metazoa; phylum Nematoda; class Chromadorea; order Rhabditida; family Rhabditidae; genus Caenorhabditis; species Caenorhabditis brenneri. Next base: position 65,880 of record GL380174.1, on the reverse strand, counting down.
ATTGAATTATTGGATTATGAAGCAGTTGCCTATGAGAAGATAGTTCGATTGGGAGGAACTTCTGATGTTGAGAAACTGATTGAAGTGGTTGTCAGAAGTTATGAGGTAATCTGAAAAAGAGAGAGAGAGATTTAGAGATAAAAAGATGTTTCAGATGGTAACACTCCTCAATCGTCCATATCATATCCTTTCTCTTCAAAAACTTTTCCGTCTTGCCAATGTTCTTAGTTCGGAAATTGATAATGGTAAGGGACTTATTTTGATCTGGAAAAACAAGAATTCATTCCAGAATCAAACTCGTTTTCGTACGCGAAAACTGTCGTGCTGACTGGAATTCAAAATGTAATCAGAGACCGAAAAAAGTTTTCACAGCTCGGAAAATTCAATGAACACAGTATGAAAATGGTAAAGTGATTTCCTACAATTTTATTCATTCAATAATGCATTATTCCAGTGTGATGAACTTCTGAAACAAATCGTCGAATTCGAATTTGTGAAAAACGATGAAAACTCTGCTTCTTCTATTCATTTGATGTCCATTTCACCAGTTCCTGTTGATGGACAAAATAATATTGTGATGAGACTTTGAACTGTTTTTTGAGAGGCTTCAAGATTTCGAAATAAATTCAAAAAACTCTGATTCCAGGTTCCTCTAATTTCCAAGTCAGAGAAGTCCTTTAATTTTTAAAAAACAAGTTTAGAAAATTCTGGAAAGTTGTAGAACGAATACAGACGTTTCTGAAATTTCAGAATTCCAGATACTATCTGTCACAGAGAAAAAAACAAGATTTAGATTTTTATAAATTTATTGAGTTAATAAGGAAACAAGTATTTACAAATAAAGGAAAGAACTCGTAACTAAAAAACAATAGAGATCAAGAATAAATATGGGAAAAAGGGAATAAATTAATCGACCTCTTCAACAGTTGGTCCTTGTGGATAATTGTTGGAACTGAATCCAGCAGATCCTGGATTTCCACATCCAGAAGGTTGTTGTTGTTGTTGTCCAGATTGATGCATTTTAGTGAGGATCGACTGACAAACCGACTTCAATTCCTTGTCTTTTGCCTCGATTTCATCCTTCTCAGCCAAAGAGTTCGAATCCAACCAACGGAGAGTGTCTTCAACAGCTTCTTTTGCACGTGTTGCATCTTCTGATGGTAATTTAGATGCATGTTCATCAAGAGCCTGTTTGACTTGGAATGCATATGCCTCCAATTGATTACGAGCCTGCACACGTTCCCGTTGTTCTCCATCTTCCTTCTCGAACTGTTTCGCTTCATTCACCATTCGATCGATATCTGCCT
>GL380174.1:0-57589 GCA_000143925.2 Caenorhabditis brenneri | reverse complement strand
ACGTGCCATCAGACGTCTTCGAACTGCTTGTGAACGTGCCAAGAGAACTCTTTCAAGTTCATCGGAAGCATGTGTTGAAGTTGATTCACTCTTCGAAGGAATCGATTTGTGTTCCAAGATAACTCGTGCTCGATTCGAAGAATTGTGTGCTGACTTATTCCGAAAGACTCTCGAACCAGTTGAGAAGGCTCTTCGAGATGCAAAACTCGATAAATCAAAGATTGATGAAGTCGTTTTGGTTGGAGGATCAACTCGTGTTCCAAAGATTCAGAAACTTCTCAAGGATTTCTTCAATGGAAAGGTAAGTTCATAACATTTCATTTCTCATATAACATCAATTAATTCTCTCTTATTTTCAGGAATTGAACTGCTCAATCAATCCGGATGAAGCTGTTGCATTTGGTGCTGCCGTTCAGGCTGCCGTTCTTTCTGGAGTCCAGGATCAGACAATCAAAGATGTTCTCCTTGTTGATGTTGCTCCATTGAGTCTTGGAATTGAAACTGCTGGTGGTGTGATGACCAATCTGATTGATCGAAACACCCGAATTCCAACAAAGGCATCCAAAACATTCACAACATATTCCGACAATCAACCTGGAGTTTCAATCCAAGTTTACGAAGGAGAACGTGCCATGACTCGTGATAATCATCGTCTCGGAACTTTCGAATTGTCTGGAATTCCACCAGCTCCACGTGGTGTTCCACAAGTTGATGTCACTTTTGATATCGATGCAAATGGAATTCTGAATGTGTCAGCTGTGGATAAATCAACTGGAAAATCGAATAAGATCACAATTCGAAATGAGAAGGGACGATTGTCACAGGCAGATATCGATCGAATGGTGAATGAAGCGAAACAATTCGAGAAGGAAGATGGAGAACAACGGGAACGTGTGCAGGCTCGTAATCAATTGGAGGCATATGCATTCCAAGTCAAACAGGCTCTTGATGAACATGCATCTAAATTACCATCAGAAGATGCAACACGTGCAAAAGAAGCTGTTGAAGACACTCTCCGTTGGTTGGATTCGAACTCTTTGGCTGAGAAGGATGAAATCGAAGCAAAAGACAAGGAATTGAAGTCGATTTGTCAGTCGATCCTCACTAAAATGCATCAATCTGGACAACAACAACAACAACCTTCTGGATGTGGAAATCCAGGATCTGCTGGATTCAGTTCCAACAATTATCCACAAGGACCAACTGTTGAAGAGGTCGATTAATTTATTCCCTTTTTCCCATATTTATTCTTGATCTCTATTGTTTTTTAGTTACGAGTTATTTTCTTTTTTTGTAAATATTTGTTTTCTTATTGACTCAATAAATTTATAAAAATCTAAATCTTGTTTTTTTCGAAGCTCAATGAGACATTCCAAAATGAAAACTAAACGTTTAGAGCATTTCTTCAAAACAAAATCAAACTCATTCAGAAAACAATAAATTCGAACGGAATATTTTTATAATTTCCAAATGCCTTGTAATTCGTTATGACTCGTAAAGGTCTAATCAAATACAGAACATACATTTCCGATGACTAGTGTCTGCGTCTCTTCCTCCTACACACTGTCTCCTCTTTCTCCTCCTCCTCTTTCTTTTCCGACGTTTCATAATACTTGTTGGAAGCTCTGCGTTGGACTCTTATGAAATAGTAGCTGAAAAGGTCTGTATAAAAGAGAATCATGAAAGTGGATGAGATATCATCTTCTCCTGCTTCATTACTGAACAAGCATGGAATTCGAGGCTGTTTCTCAATTCGTTTCTCATTCTGATCGTGTCAAATCAGTGGATATTCACTCCGAAAAGCCATTACTTCTGACTGCTCTCCATACTGGAACAATTCAAATTTGGAACTACGAAACGAAAACTCTCATCAAAGCCATTGAGGTAAAAAAGTTGATTTTATTAAATCCAAAACTCAATAACGTTTTTTTGAAAATGAATCTTTCATTCGTTATTTCAGATTGGCGAGAAGTCGGTTCGATGTGCCAAATTCATTCCCAGAAAGAACTGGATAGTAACTGGATCTGATGACAAACAAATTCGTGTTTTCGACTCCGAATCATTCGAACTGATCCATTCCTTCGAGGCTCACTCGGATTTCATTCGTTCTTTTGCTGTTCATCCAACTCTTCCCTATTTGATCAGTGCTTCTGATGACAAAACAATCAAAATTTGGGATTGGGAGAATGAATGGAGACTCGAACAGAAACTCATTGGACATGATCATTATGTTATGCAGATTGCAATCAATCCATATGATCCAAATGTTATAATCAGTGCATCTTTGGATAAAACTCTCAAAATCTGGAAGTTAGGAGAAGAAAAAGAGATTGCTACATTGGAAGGACATTTGAAGGCAGTCAACTGTGCTGCATTCCTAGATAAAAAGAGAATTATTACTGGATCCGATGATCAATCGATTCGTATCTGGAATTATGAAGTAAGCATTGAAAATTCAAGTAACACTTTCTATAAGTTCATTTTTCAGACAAGAGAATGCATTGAAACTTTACAAGGTGCCCATCAGAATAACGTCACGTTCATGGCTACTTTCAATGATTGCTTCATCAGTGGATCAGAAGATGGATTCATTAGAATCTGGAACTCCAAATCTTATCGGTATGGGATCTCAACATTGGAGCCTATTTTCATTCATTTCATATTCTTACAGACTGGGAAAAGAATTGAACTATTCAATGGGAAGAGTCTGGTGTGTCTGTGTGATGGAGCCAGATTTGGTTTCGGTTGGATTCGATAATGGATCGATGACTCTCAAGATTTAAAAAATTCATTTGAATAATTCTCCAAATTCTAAATTCTTCTGACATCTTCTTCTATTCTTTATTAAAAACTCTCTCTTCCTACTTTTCTCCTATTATCCATTGACTTTCCACGATTTTGAATGACTGAAAATGAATTTATTCTCACAAAAAGGAGAAATACAAGTTGAACAATGAAGAAAGCCCGTATTAATTTAGTCACTAATTAATCTAAAAACCAGCTCGATTCGACGTGGCAAGTAAGAGACCACAATTCGGACAATTATGATCGACGTCTTTAGAAACATCACAACATAAAACGAATAGAATGGGCCAGCAGAAAAGGAATGTTCCGAAGAAACAGATTAACCACCAACACATTCCAATATGTGTTGTCACTGATGTCATTATTGTTGTCTGTAAGAATTTGAAATACTCACGATAGGAAGATTCTAATAATTTTTGGGTTGTGAAAATAGTAGGAAAGTTCATTTGAAACAGTTTTTCAAGATTCACAGCTTCATATTTAAAGAATAGATTTCTAGAAGAATACCGTGTGAAATCGAGTAATCATACATTTCCAAAGAGTGAAATAATTTTCAAATTAACCAATTTTTCTAATGAATTACATTTTTCAGCTACTGTAGTTTTTCAATCGTACACCTAGAAAAAAAGAAAATTGCCAACCTGACACTTTGGGCAAAACTCCAAAAACGGCGTTTTAATTGGTGTTTCCTGGAATCGTTCAATTCTTTCTCGTTTCAAATTTTCTTTGTAACCTACTTTAACAACATGTCGAACCACTTTAACTGGCTGTATAACGTGAGGAATCGGGAAATCGTCAGGATAAGACATATTGATTTTTGAAAAAGAGGAGAATTTCTCAGTTAAAAATTAAAAAGACTGGCAAAATCGTCGGCCTCTCGAGTTAGACTTGGTAAAGTAAAACCCATGTCAATATTTACATTATAAAGAATTGTGGTTCGCCTTTGCTTCTCGAAATACAATGTATTTTTGATAGACTCAGTGGTTTTGGTCATGTGTGGTGCAATGGTGTGTCATACGGCAGCAATGAATTACGGGAAAGACCAACATTTTTTAATGGCAAACACGGATTTTCGGACACAACTTGCAAAATGCAAATGCAAAAAACCAGAGGCTTCTCAATTTGAACTACCGCAAAAAGACTAAGGGAATTGTGCAGTTGAGCGCGCATGCCTATTTTCATCAAAATGGCCCGCGTTTGCGTCTGCATTTCTGCAAGTGGATTATATCGGCTTTTTCCTCTTTCCCATCGATTAAATTTTGCACGTGATTTTTCATTTTCAATTCTCACATTTCATAGTAAAAGTTAGCTGTTCAGCTCGACAAAATGGCTCAGGAATTGTTCTTCGAAGTTCGTCGTCAGAAATCCCACATTTACCTCGACGCAGAGGAGAATCAAACGGTGATGGACCTCAAACAGATGGTCGCCGGTATCACTCATGTCAGTATTTTTCAATTTCAAAAGCTCCTCATCCATTCTACTTTTTTAGGACGCAGTCGGCAGCTTGGAACTCTGGAAACTCGACGAAGATGGCAGAAAGTCTGCAATTCTCCACGACACAGCCACACTTGTGGAATGCGGATTCTCATCAACTAACGCCAAGGTAAGAAATGTCAGTCATTGATGAGAATAGAAAATAAGATGAAATTCTGAAATAGTTGTGAAGAAGACAGATCAAGAAATGCCATATTAATAGCAATCTTCTCGAATGAGATTCCCAGTCTCATAACTTGAAAACGAAAAGTTTCAACTGATATATTTCAGGCTCAATCACCAGCAGCTCTCGGACTGCGAGTGACTAACAGCGACGAGAGCCTCGAAATCCTCTGCGTCTCAACTCCGCCACCAATTCCAGACGCCATGCGCCAAGAACAAGTTACACAAGACTAGATCTCTTTCAGTTTTTCCTCACCCATTTTATCCCCGCTTCCTTACATTATATAATCGATGAAACCCATCTCATCATTTTTCCCCCTGGATATGTCTCCCCAAATCACACTTTTCGAATGGTTCCGAGCCTAACTTATATTCCTCAATGTATTCTATTTTTCAAATATTGAACGACGCATAAAACTTATCCTGTACTCACTTTATATTTTTCAATGAAATATTTTTAACGGTTGAACGCGCTGAAACTATCTGAATACAGTGACAACAAATACAATAAACGTTCGGTTTAGGGATCGGAATGGCAAAAAGGAAGCTAAAATCCTCTGAATTTGAAGCAACAACATCTGAGAAGATCGCCAAGAAAATTGATCATTTTTCTGACTTTTGGAATCAAAAAGTGGAAGGAGTTGAAAGTGCTCAGTTGGAAGATACTAGAGCTAGAACTAAAAGTTCGCAAAAAGTAGAACTTCCTGGAATCGGAGCGTCCTCCATTTACAAAGGCGTTCAAGATTTTCCATCGTTCACTGATGCATCAGATTTATCCGGTTTGGGATGGAATGAAGGCCTTCTGGAGAATATGACATCACTATTAGAAGAGACTGAAGTAGATGAAAAGAATGAGCAACAAGTTGAATCTGAAAGACAGACAATTCTGAAATTGACTGCCGAGTACAGAGATTTATTGGCTATTTCAAATGATCAAGACGGATACCGGGTTTGTAAAGAATAGAAGCTTCGAAAAATAAAAATCAACTTTCAGTCAATTTACTGTGCTCACATTATTCAACATCTCATTCGTAACAAGAATCTCATCATTGGAAATAAACGGAAACTAGAAATCGCATCTACGAAAGAGGAAGGAGCCGATGAGGAAACAATCGAATCCTGTCGAGATTCTGGATTCGTTCGTCCTATTGTTCTCATTTTATGTCCATTCAAAAAAGATGCATATGATATCATCAACAGATTGCGGCGAATAATTCATGGCGATGGTAATATTAGTTGATCGAGTTTTGATTCTTTATCAAAAGTTGATGTTCAGATGGAAGCGGTGAAGTGTGGAATAAGAACAGGTTTGAAGAAGAATACAGTGGACCAACAGAACTTCCGCCGACGAGAGCTGATTTTCCAGATGATCACAAAGTACATAGATTTACTTGAATGTATTGTTTAAACCTGTTTTTCCGTAGGAACTACTCCTTGGAAACAATGATGACGCCTTCCGGATTGGTATCGCACTTTCCAAAAAAGTTTTAAAATTATACGAAAAGTTCGAGAAAGCTGATATTCTGGTGTGTTCTCCTCTCGGTCTTCGAATGATTTTAAATGGAGATGATGGAAATGAAGCACATCTTATAAGCAGTATCAATATAACTGTAGTTGATCGGGTAGTTTAAATCTCCTATTAATAAAATATACGATTCAATTTGTTACAGACTGACATCATGATTCAACAGAATTGGGAGAATGTTCAGCTTATCTTTTCACACCTTCACTCTCAACCTTCGAAGATTGATACTGATATTTCAAGAGTCCGAAAATTGTATCTTGGTATGTTACAGAGTCACTTTGCTCAATATGACAGTTTATTTTTCCAGATGGACATTCGAAGCACTTCTCTCAATTATTGATGTTTTCTCGATATTCTCACGAACTTTTCACATCATTAATGCTTCAAAGCTCACAAAATCATCGTGGATTGGTTGTATCAAATCCAAAGAAATCTGGAACTTTGACTGATGTATTTTAAGGTTTAACCTATTTTCGTACTAAATAATTTTATTCCAGATCGAAATTCCATTATGTCAAGAGCTTCACAAATTCGAAGTGAAAGATCCGAACGAAACATCTGATTTAAGATTTAAATACTTTGTGGATAAGATTATTCCAACTCTGGTTCCACGTACACTCATCGTAATTCCTTCGTATTTCGATTTCGTTCGTGTTCGAAATCATTTGAAAAAAGCGGAAGAGAGTTTTGTGATGTGTCATGAGTATGCGAATCGTGCAAAAGTTGATAGAGCCAGAGAGATGTTTTATCACGAGAGGAAGAGCTATTTGGTTGTCACTGAGCGTTGGTATTTCTTCAATAGAAGACAGTTGACGGTTAGTTTTTGAATTCAGAAATCAATCACTCGAAAAATTGTCTTATCAGAGTCTCTTAAAAAACATATTATTTTTCTCCTCTGGAAACTCAGATAGCAAACTGAACATTTTCAGGGCGTTCACCGTGTCATCTTCTACCAACTCCCATCCCATCCACTCTTCTATTCTGAATTCATCAACATGTCCGATGCTGATACTTCTCAACGTTTCCTTGCCATTCTTCTCCTTTGCAAATATGATCGAATGCGATTGGAAAACACTTTTGGAACTGAAATGGCAGCGGCTGTTATGGCCAACAAACAGACAGTGCAAGCAATCGTCAGTCAATAGTCAATTTGAGCCCTAATTCATTTTTTTGTTATGAAAACCTGTTCTTTTTTTTTGTTACTGTTATTCGAAATATTATTGAGTTACTGTAACTTTTGCAGTTACTCACTTTTCAAATGTTACTGTTATTGTTGCCTCTGACTTTTTAGTAAATTGGTTTTTTTTTAATTGAGCTTTTGAACTCTATGGTTTCGTAAATTTCAACTTTTTGAGCTTTTCATTCGTTTATCCAGCTGTGAAGAAGCCACACAGAAGGTCTCAAACCACAACCATCTGGAAATAAACATTCCTAGTTTCCTCTAGTTAATCTCTTTTGGTCTCCAATTATCACTTTTTGTCCCAACAGTTGTTTGTTTTCCGCGCGGAACAGCCGTCAATGAGGAGGCAAACCCGTATCGAAGAAGACGAAAGAAATAACACGGTTTTAGCGGAGAAATAAATGTCACTTTTCTGACGAAATGACTTTTCCGTTCGTTTATCGATTTTCTCGCACCTTTTGTTGCCAACAGAGAATTTTATTAGTTCTTTGAACTCTCATGATTTATTATGCATAAAACGGGATATTTGAATTTCAAAATATTATGTAAAAACACTTCCCTCCCTACCACTCATTCCCCTTCTCTTTCATTCTTTTTTACTTTTATCTCTTTTCTCTTTTCTTATCAATTCCATTTGAAATAACCTATCATTTTCTAGATGAGAACTCTTTTTCATTTCGTAATAGCTCTCATTTTTCCATCTCTCGTTTATGGATATATGGGAGCTGTAATGGGAAAATTAACGACTTGTGACGATGCGAAAACGAATTTGAATAAGGATTGGGATGCAAAGGATTTCAGTGTTTTCACGTGTGCTTCTGCCATTCATTTTGCTGTTCAGAAGGTACTGTAGGTTCATTTAATTAATGAGGGGTAACTCACAGATTGGTATTCTTTATCTTCAGCTTTCAAACTTTTCAAACAGTAGCCGTCTGTTTAGAATTGTAGTTGATGAGAATTCTGGATTCTAAGAGAAACACATATTCACATTCTCTGCAATAACTGTCCATAGGATGAACACAAGTGATTCAATTTCTTTCCAGGATATCGACCCACTGTTTTTCGATATGGTTCAACAGAACAGTTCATATGATCCGAGAAAAGATCAAGTAATGCACAAGTGTATGGATGAAAGCATAGAATACGATGATCGTATTCCAGTGAGGTACAGAGACTTCCAGAGAATTCAAACTTGAAAAAAAAAAACGATTTCCAGAGGAGATCACCGTCCAAATTGGGCTCGTTTCGGAGAGTATTTATATGTTCCAGTTCAAAGATGGCTTCATAATTTGGAGCATGGATCAATTGTCCTTCTCTATCATCCATGTGTGGATGTTGATGAATTGAACAAGTTGAGACAACTGGTCACTTCTTGTATCTATCGCCACGTCATCACTCCATATATCAAATTGACAACTGAAAGACCATTGGCACTTGTTGGCTGGGGATCCAGATTGGAAATGAATTCTGTGGATGAGAAGAGAGTCATCGATTATATCAAACATTTTGGAAATAGAGCACCGGAAGAGATTATCAGAGATGGAAAATATGATGAATATTTGATTCAAGAAGCCAAAACTGTCAGTGAAGAGGATAAGAATCTGTGTCCAAATCATTGATAATAATGGGTTTTTTGAATTTTTGGTTCCAGCTTTTGATGTACCGGTTTATTTATTTTTAATGAATTTTTGTTGCAATTGTTTTCATTTTTCAAAAGAAATAAGTTTTTTCTTGCCAGCAAATCCGAATGAAAGTTCAAAACTGAACAGATTTGAAATTGTTAGTTTGGTTCCGATCTCACAAGAAACAGATATGCTTACTCCTGATTTTGAAATTTGGCTCTCCGACTTTGATTTTATTCCTAAACTCATTGAGCTATCTTTATTCCCTCTTGTTACAGCCTGTATCTAAATGATGTGTTTTCCATTTGACTTTTCAGTTCAAAGTTTTTTTTCTCTCGGAAGAACGTTCATTTACTTGTTCAAAAACCAAAAGATACAATGTCCTCCCTAAACAACATCAACAAAAAATCCAATTTGTATTCGAATGTATACAATTTCCAATTCAGTTTTTCTAAACAAAACTTATTCCGCCCTTTTTCGAAACGAGAGAAAAGATTCGGAAATTCTCAGAGAAAACGAAAATGAGGAAGAAATGAATGTGAGAAAAATAAGAAGTGATATGAGAAACTAGGAAGTAAATCCCGTCTTCACATTTACTATAATTATGTCCTCTTCGCATCATTTGAGACTGATAGAACTGTTCTTCGTTAATTACAATGAGAATAAGTTTTCAGAAGAAGAAGAAGAAGAAGAAGAAGAAGAAGAAGAAGAAGAAGGAGGAAGGATTGGGAAGAAAAATGACCTTCATGAAGGAAATGGAGACAGAACTCAATCAGAACTTCCTCTTTTCTCCCGTTGTTGTTGTGGTTGTAAACAATTGATTGGAAAGTATAAAAGGAATGAATGAAGAATGAAATGGCATCCTCCGAAAAACGACGGTTGGTTCAGAATTAGTAATGGACGATATTACTAGAAGAAACGCTTATCGCTTTGTGGCTTATTCCGCTGTCACTTTCTCAGTGGTTGCTGTGTTTTCGGTAGGATTCTCGATCTTTTTCTTTTTTTAGTTTCAGGATCAAAACATGATTCTTTTAGCTATGCATCACTCTTCCAATGGTCTACAACTACGTCCATGGAATCAAGACTCAGATCAACCACCAGATCTCATTCTGCCATCACTCCGCTAAAGATATCTTCTCTGAGGTCAATCATATCCGTGCCAATCCAAACAACGCCACTCTCCGCGAGAAGCGTCAAGCTGGAGATTGCTCTGGATGCTGTCTTCCAGGAGCTGCTGGACCAGCCGGAACTCCAGGAAAGCCAGGAAGACCAGGACGTCCAGGAGCTGCTGGACTCCCAGGAAATCCAGGAAGACCACCAGCACAACCATGTGATCCAATCACTCCACCACCATGCCGTCCATGTCCACAAGGACCAGCTGGAGCTCCAGGAGCACCTGGACCACAAGGAGATGCTGGAGCACCAGGAGCCCCAGGATTCGGAAGCGGAGTTGGAGCTCCAGGACCAGCTGGACCAAAGGGACCACGTGGAGCACCAGGAAACCCAGGACAAGCCGGAGCTCCAGGACAGCCAGGAGCTGATGCTCAATCTCAATCTACTCCAGGAGCACCAGGACCAGCTGGACCACAAGGACCACCAGGACCATCCGGAGCACCAGGAGCACCAGGAGGACCAGGATTCCCAGGAGCTCCAGGACCAAAAGGACCATCTGGAGCACCAGGACAACCAGGAGCAAATGGAAATCCAGGAGCCCCAGGACAACCAGGACAATCTGGAGGATCAGGAGAACGTGGAATCTGTCCAAAATACTGTGCCATCGATGGAGGAGTCTTCTTCGATGATGGAACTTTCCGTAGACGTTAAAACACTTTTCTTCTTTTTATTGATTCTAACAGATTTGAGGATGATTTCTCTCTGAATAAATCAATTGAACCTAACTTCTTTTATTTCCTGAAACAGTCCTTTTTTTTCTCTCCTTCTCCTCAAAAAGGGCGTAGAAAAGGGAAGTTTGTCAGATGTTTGATTGCGGAAAGAAAACATTTCAGCTGATAAATTGGTTACCAAAACGGGTTTAGCAAAATCGAAACTGCGAGATTCTGACAAGTTGAACAGACAAAAAGGAAGTGACGAGGAGAATCGTTTTGTGTCTGAGAACTGAAGGCGCATAGAATGGAACGAATAACGAATCTTTTATAGAAGTTTTTTTGGATTCAGGCAAGTCAGAAGTCGCATACTCTTGCAGGAGGTCATGGTCGATTTAACATTGTTTAGAATTAAGTTTCTAGAACATTCGCTGCGCATTTCTTGCGCAAAGAAAAAATGTTCCATTTTGCAACTGCTTTTCAAGGGGTTCGATCAAGCTGGCTACCAAACAAAAATACACTTTTTTGTCTCTGTTTGCTATACGAAAAGAAAATGCAATGAAATTCTTTATTGAGATGAAAAGTACATTTACTTTCTGCGAGTTCCGTCCTCGAAGAAGACTCCTCCGTCGATAGCACAGTACTTTGGACAGATACCACGGTTTCCAGCACCTCCAGCTTGTCCTGGTTGGCCTGGCTGCCCTGGGTTTCCATCGGATCCTGGTTGTCCTGGTGCTCCAGATGGTCCCTTTGGTCCTGGGGCTCCTGGTTGTCCTGGTCCTCCTGGGGCTCCTGGGGATCCGGCTGGTCCTGGTGGTCCTTGTGGTCCAGCTGGTCCTGGAGCTCCGGGAGTAGATTGAGATTGAGCATCGGCTCCTGGACGTCCTGGAGTTCCAGCTTGTCCTGGACGTCCTGGTTGTCCACGTGGTCCCTTTGGTCCAGCTGGTCCTGGAGCTCCTGAGCCTCCTCCATATCCTGGTTGTCCTGGAGCTCCGGCATCTCCTTGTGGTCCTGGTCTTCCTGGTGGTCCTGGTGGTCCTTGTGGGCATGGACGACATGGTGGTGGAGTGATTGGGTGACATGGTTGTGCTGGTGGTCTTCCTGGGTTTCCTGGAAGTCCTCCGGCTCCTGGACGTCCTGGTCTTCCTGGTTTTCCTGGAGCTCCAGCTGGTCCAGCGGATCCTGGAAGACAGCATCCAGAGCATGATCCACCACCACTGCTTCCTCCACTGCTTGGAGCAGAAGCGAAAGAATCAACAGCTCCAGTATCAAAGTCATATCCGGCTTGACGAGCAAAACGAGTGTTGTTGTTCTTTGGATTGGCACGAATATGATTGACTTCAGAGTAGATATCACGAGCAGAATGTTTGCAGAAAGAGATCTGATGATCGATTTGAGTCTTGATAGAGCTTACGTAGTTGTACACCATTGGAATTGTTATGCAAAGCTGGAAATCAAATATTTATTCTGACTTTTATCTGAAAGTTTTCAAAACTAACCGAAAAAACGGCAACAACTGAGAAAGTGACAGCGGCATAAGCCACAAAACGATAGGCATTTCTGCGAGTGATATCCTCCATTTTTCTTCGAAAACGAAAGAATGATTGACCATTTCCAAGACAACCCTTTTATACTTTTTTCCATCTTTTCAAAGTTTCAAAGTTCTCTTTTTTTGTTTCAATCCATCCTTTTTCCTTTATCTTTTCTCTCTTTTTCTCTCGAACATTTAATGTGTTCATATCGTTGTCAAGGAACCAAAAACACAAAAAAACCGTTTAAAAATGAAGAAGGAAGTAACTTGTTTTCACTTCTATTCTTTTTTTTCATTTGATTATTGAGTGAAATGAAGGTGACACAACACAGAAAACAAGAGAGAAAAGAGGAACACATGATGAGATGATGATGGTCAGAAGGACACCTTTTTGCAGGAATTACTTCGGAATGTGTCAAGGTTAAGAGAAAGCAAATGATAAGATCTTGCTTCTGGAACAGGGATGGCTGGAAGGTTTCAGAGTCAGTTTCCATAGTAAAATCTGGCGGATTGCAAAAATGTGACAAATGTAAGAAATTGGATAATTACCGTACTCCAAAAGTCATTTTACAAATTTGTTAGAGTCGTTGTTTTCCAGATATCTGCAGATGTATTAATTTCGCTTTTTGAAAGTGAAAACTCTGGAACATCTGGAATTCTTATATGCTTTCTCTAGTTCAGAAGAGTTGATGAGATCTTTAGATCCCAATTCGTGGTACCGACTTTTCTCTGAAATCTAGTCTTGCAGCAAAATATCCATACAGAACATGCAACATTTCATTTCAGACATGCTTTTTCTAGCTTTGTACATTTAACGCATTCAGTAAGCCCGTATTTCTCTCTTTCACCATAATTACTTTGCTATCTGGCTCCATCACCTCTCTTTCCTACTGCTATCGGCGGATGTGTTCTCTGACTAAACGTCATCTCTTCTCATCAATGTTTCTCTCGATCTTTTTGATGTCCCTTCAACTTTTCGATATCATTTCGGACAATTCAATTTTGCTAAACCAGTTTTGGTAACCAATTTATCAGCTGAAATGTTTTTTTTCCGCAATCAAACATCTGACAAACTTCCCTTCTCTACGCCCTTTTCGAAGAGAAGAAGAAGAGAATGAGAAGGACATTTGAGCTGTTTCAGGAAATAAAAGAAGTTAGGTTCAATTGATTTATTCAGAGAGAAATCATCCTCAAATCTGTTAGAATCAATAAAAAGAAGAAAAGTGTTTTAACGTCTACGGAAAGTTCCATCATCGAAGAAGACTCCTCCATCGATGGCACAGTATTTTGGACAGATTCCACGTTCTCCTGATCCTCCAGATTGTCCTGGTTGTCCTGGGGCTCCTGGATTTCCATTAGCTCCTGGTTGTCCTGGGGCTCCAGATGGTCCTTTTGGTCCTGGAGCTCCTGGGAATCCTGGTCCTCCTGGTGCTCCTGGAGCTCCGGATGGTCCTGGTGGTCCTTGTGGTCCAGCTGGTCCTGGTGCTCCTGGAGTAGATTGAGATTGAGCATCAGCTCCTGGCTGTCCTGGAGCTCCGGCTTGTCCTGGGTTTCCTGGTGCTCCACGTGGTCCCTTTGGTCCAGCTGGTCCTGGAGCTCCAACTCCGCTTCCGAATCCTGGGGCTCCTGGTGCTCCAGCATCTCCTTGTGGTCCAGGTGCTCCTGGAGCTCCAGCTGGTCCTTGTGGACATGGACGGCATGGTGGTGGAGTGATTGGATCACATGGTTGTGCTGGTGGTCTTCCTGGATTTCCTGGGAGTCCAGCAGCTCCTGGACGTCCTGGTCTTCCTGGCTTTCCTGGAGTTCCGGCTGGTCCAGCAGCTCCTGGAAGACAGCATCCAGAGCAATCTCCAGCTTGACGCTTCTCGCGGAGAGTGGCGTTATTTGGATTGGCACGGATATGATTGACCTCAGAGAAGATATCCTTAGCGGAGTGCTTGCAGAATGAGATCTGGTGGTTAATTTGAGTCTTGATTCCATGGACGTAGTTGTAGACCAATGGAAGAGTGATGCATAGCTGTAACAGGTAAGTTATGAGTCTGACCTTAAAGAAGAGATAATCCTACCGAAAACACAGCAACCACTGAGAAAGTGACAGCGGAATAAGCCACAAAGCGATAAGCGTTTCTTCTAGTAATATCGTCCATTACTATTCACTTGAACCTTTCGAAAAGGATGTCTTCCCAGTCTCCAGACCTTTCTTTTATACTAATGAAACCTTAATAAGGAAGTTGAGTAAGTCCTAATGGCGAAGGTCATTTGAACCGTTTTGTGGGTGTAAATTAAAAAGAACGGGGAGGTATGTAGTAGTAGTTTCCCTGTTTTTTGCTTTTTTACTTCCGCTTTTTTTGTGTCTTGAAGAAGAAATTGCGGTAGGTAGAAGGCATAAAATGACGCATCTAAACTATAAAAAACCAAAACAAAAAAAGATTTATTCAGGCAAATGAAAAGTTTATTGAAAGTGGAAATAATCAGCAATCTTCTGAAAATAATGGTTTGAATATAAAGTTCAGATGCCTTGAAACTCACCATCATCATCATTATCCAAATCAAATTGTGGCATATTTCCACCTCGTTTCCGTCCACTACTTCCATCCGAATTAATCACAATGATATTTGGTTGTCCATTTCCATTTTGTCCATTCTGTCCATTCATTCCATTTTGTGGATATCCTCCAGGTGGATAATAGAATCCTGGATGAAAAGGATAACCAGGAGGATATGGATATCCGGGTGGATAGTAACCATTTGGTGGTGGATATGGGAATTGTCCATTGTTTCCATTTCCCATGTTTCCATTGCCATTGATGCCGTTTCCGTTACCTTGATTTCCATTTCCGTTTCCATTACCTAAAAGATAAAAATCATTTTAAAGTTTTGACAGACTTTTTCTTCTCATTCATTCTACTATTACCGTTTCCATTGTTTCCATTTCCATTTCCATTATCACCTCTTATGGGATTTCCATTTCCGTTGTTACCGTTTCCATTGCCTAAAAACATTTCTAAATTGTAGCACTTTTTATCAAACTATTTCTAAAATCTTAGACCTACCATTACCGTTTCCATTCCCATTATTCCCGTTTCCATTACCAGCTCCATTGTTATTGGCACCATTTCCAGAGTTTCCATTTCCGTTATTTCCATTATTGTTGCCATTACCATTTCCACTTCCATTGTTTCCATTGCCGTTACCCAAATTTCCAGTTGAACCACTTCCATTTCCGTTGTTTCCAGTTCCACTTCCAGAATTATTGTTTCCATTATTCGAGTTTCCTTTTCCACTGTTTCCACTATTAGAATTTCCAACATTCGAATTATTATTGTTGTTGTTACTGTTATTGTTTGAATTGGAACTTGATCCACTGCTTGCTTGATTATCTTTACCCGGAACAACAATATCAGATCCTCCAGCAATTGTTCCTGGATCTTCTGCAATCGGATTAGCCTTCGCAACGGTTGTTGTAGTCGGAGCATGAGTTGAAGTTGTTGTTGGAGGGGGATTCTTACATGTCCTGAATATTCAGAATGATAATTGAATCTTATTCCATTATCTCACATGGTAATAGTATCAACACTCCAGTCTCCATATGCAATAACATTTCCAATTTTATAATCGACCGGATGACGTAATGCATAGTTTTTGATTTCCACATTTCCATTATACACTCTGTAGGATCTTGGTCCTCTTCTGAAAATAAGAGATATTTAGAATTCAGAAATGAAAGATCTTTTTACAAAATACTGATTGAATATGGGCTATCTCCAACGAATGGTTGACTTCCGAACTCTTCTGGTCCCCATTTTCCCTGAAAGAAAATGTTGATTAATGATGACAATGTTTGACAGTTTCAAATGAATGTAAAGCCAAAATAACTGGACCAAAAGACAAATGATTGCCTTTCACTACTACAGTAACCCAATTTCATTATTTGTTTCAGTATTCGATATCTGTTTGTGAAGTAGCTTTAGATTTCGTTTCAAAAACACATTAGAATCCTTTCAAAACTTTCTAGTCATAACTCTACCCAAACATCTCATGAGTTTGATAACCCCAAACAAGACAAACTCACAAAGTAACTGTTATAAATGGTGGACTTTCTTCTGTACTGTGCTCTCACATGAATAACGATTGGAGTCCTTGTGAAAACACTGTTGAATGTTCCCGTATACAAATTAATATATGACCTGAATCACTCTTATTCACTCGATTCTTTTTTCCTTCAATTTCCTTCAACTCACATATTTGGATTATGACCGACTTTTCCTGTGAATGTGAGCTTATCTCCAACTTCCATCCATTTCGCAAATCGAATCATTTGTTTATTGAAATCTCCAGTCTAGAAAATCCCAATTTTCAACTTCATTTCTTTGAGATTCTTACCAAAGTATTACAATTTAATAATGGCATATTTTGTGCTGACGTGGAAGGAATCCATGATAAAAACGGAAGAAATAGAACAAGATGCAGCATTTTGGAAGAATGAAATGGTTTGCACAGAAGGAAAAGGTAAGCGGAGTTTTATATCGTTTCGGTTGAATTTAAAAACTTTTTGTTGTTTGATATTGTCACCGGAAAGGTTATAAAACAAGGTGGAAGCTTTGAATATAAAACTGTAGATTGTGGATTGTTGCGAGAGAAAAGAACTGATGAAACAAGAAACAAGAGTTTGATTCCTTTGTTTCAGTAAAAGTCGCAAATACATCATTTTCAGAATTCCAAAAGTACCAATTTAGGATAAAGATGAAGCTCATACTTAGATCTACTTAGATCAAAGACTTCCTGAGTGAAAATACGGTCTTTGAGTGATTTGAAAGTTTTCAGTTGAAAACTTTACGGATGGTATTCAAGACGATGCAGAAAAAAGACCCTGGCTTTCATATTCTTTGAAACTATTCACGTTTTCGATCACCGTGTTCAACCATTTGACCCTTTCCAACAATGAACTGACACGCGGTTATGAGATCATGAAGACTCCTTCTCAACAAAACTGAAAATTTAATTCAGTTTACTTTTTCCACAATGGGAAGTTCTCAAACTTCTTCCAGTCGAAAAAAGTCGAAACAATCACGAAAAGTGAAAAAAGAATTGAGAAGACTGAAGCGTAAAAACGACAAAAAACAACGCTTTGGACGTAAGTTTTCAGTTATTTTTTCTTTCTTGAAAAGCCTTGATAACTTTGTCTCCTTTGAAAATACATACTTTCAGTCTTCTCTAGTAAGATTGCATGGACCTTAGCATTCTGTTTCAACGGTGCTCTCGGTGCGGCTGTTCCTGAAGATGGTGAGAATACCTGAAACAAAATCTCGATGTTCGGTTCTATCTTTTTTCAGGGTATCCATTGGCAGAAGCTGCTAAAGACGGATCTCTGTTTGCAAGAATTTTCAATAGTTACGCTTTGGCACAAGATATAAAAGAAGGAAAATTGGATGTGTTGGCAATGGCTAAAGAACTTCTTGATATGGATGCTGATCAAACCATTGAGGCACTTCAAATTGAGAACTACCAAAGTATTCAGAATCAAATTGAAGGAGCAATTAATGTTATGGATACGAAATGCCAAAATGGAAACTGTGTTGATGTCCAAAAAATTGAACGAGGGTTGACTACAGCTGAAGATGCATCAAAGTTTTCTTCGGAGAAAATTAAGCCTACGTTGAGTTCTTTGGAGAATTTAAAAGTTGTGAGAACGCTCTATTCTTCAATTGTCGAACTCATAAAAGCTGCCACTACGTATAAGGAACTCATTGAACAAATTCCAAATGTCAAGAAAAAAGACATGAATCAATTTGTAGGTAGTATGTGGAACGTGGTGCCAAAGATGGTCAATGCCGAGGAAACTTACAATAATGCCACCGGTTATTTGAAGAAAGTATCATCTGCTAATATAAATTACGAAGAGCAGTTCAAATTGATTATTTCTTTTGATAAGGAAATTTTGAGTTTGAAACAGAAAACAGAATTCATCGATGTTATGAAGCAAGAATTGAAAGAGTTGCAGAAGCTGGTGAAAGAAATGAGACGATTTCTGTCCAAAGACGATATTGAGCCAGTGATGGAAACTATCAATCTTCTTCTGCAATTTGTTAGAAATCCGAAAATTCCTATTGATAAGAAGACTCTAACTCCCGGGTTTCCTCGTGGTTTAGAAGATCTCAATAAGGTTCCGGATGATCTCAAAGCTCCTTTGAAAGATATTCTGGCTGACGGAAAAAGCTCGGATAAACTAAACGACTTTCTCAAAAACGCCATTGACACAAGTAAGCAATTCGTATCACTTGTGACCATAGCAGATGCCAGAACAGTCATTTATGCTATTGATCAAAGAATCGAAAACGTTCAGAGAGAATTACAAGCAGCTTACGCTGATATCAGCAGAACTGATGTTTTTGATAAGCTTTTGGAATGTTTTGGGGGATCTTTCGGGATAAGAATAAATTCTGGTGACTGGAAGGTGGAGAAAGAAACGTTTATCGAAAATAAACAAGACATCGAAAATTTCATAATCAGTGTAACCACTTCAAAAGTCTCACCATTCGGCGGTTTTAACGAAATCAAAACGTTTTGTAATAGTCTTGACATGAAAGTGAGTGATTCGAATAAGGCTTACCAAGATATCATCACGTATCCAAACCTTTCGACAGTCACATCAGAAGTTGACCAATTGGAAAACTCCCTTTCCTCAGGAAACTACGGAAAATTAGATATCTGGATGAGTCAATCACAATTTGGCTCTATCTTGAATAACACAAGAAAGTTAGTTAACGAGGTTGATTTCGAGCCTCTTATCAAATGTTTCAACAAAGATAATATCCTCGAAGCATCTAAAAAAGTAATGAAAGAAGGACAATTTTTGAGCTCACTATTCCAAATTAACTCAAAAAATGAAAACTTCAAGGCATTTTTTGATGCTCTTTCTGCCATGAAAAAGCCAAATTTGGATTGGGAAAACTTCAAAAAACAGAGAAAAGTTCGTGAGGCTTCCGACTCAGTGACTCCGGTGATCTTGGAGAAACCATTCGATGTTGCAAAGAAATTCGGTAAAGGAGTGAAAGCTCTTCTCGATTTTGCTGTTGCTGATGAGGCATTGAGTGCAATGAAAACAATATTGAACAAACAATCCGTGATTGATTCTGAAATCACCAATTTGAAGGATGATGAGCAAAAGACAAAGATATCGAAGGTCTGGAATGAAAACACGAAGAAGATATTGAAAGAAATCGTGGATTTTGTTGATAAAATGAAGAAGTCTACCGGAAAGAAACCAACGCGTCTTGCTGATTTCAAGGAGGTTTTTGAAGCGTATGGGTCGGATGCTTTGCCAAATTTCAACGGTCGAGAGTTGAGTCATCTGCTTTCGTTTATTCAAAATGACCAGAACGTTGAAGCTTCATTGAAATCTCTTGGATCTCTTAATCTCGAATTCTCCTCTTCAAAAAAGAAACTGTCAGATGCTGGAAGTACTCTGGATCCTCTCGAAAAGTTCTTTGATGGATTCTTCGGAATTGTCCGAGCCCCAAGCGTTGCACAAAATGGAACAGGCAATGATAAAAAGGTGGTGATTGTTATTTAGTGAAGTAAATGAAAAGTAATTTTTCCAGGACTCTAACGACAATGAAGGGTTGTCAAAAGCAGCAATGTAAGTAACAAGCGGACTTTTTCTCTGAGAAAAACCCCTTATTTTCAGTATCATTATCGCAATTGTATGTTTCTTGCTGCTTCTTGCTGCTTTTGTTGCGGGTTATTTCATAATAAAGAAAATCCGAGAAATAAGAAAAAAGAAAAAAGCCGAGGATGAAAAGAAAAGGAAAAAGAGAGAAGAAGAAGCAGCAAAAGCTAGGGCTTTACTGCAAAAAAGGAAAGAGGATGCTAAAAAGGATAAAGAAAATGCTCATATTAAAACCCAACCTCAAATAAAGGGAAATGGTCCGAAAGAGGAGGATAAGAATGGAAACAGTAAGTGAAACAAGTTGATGTATATTCTTTCCTTTTTATTAGAACTTTGAATTTATGTTTTCGACAGCTCAGAAGTGAAACTTTCCAATAGAGTTGAGACTCTTGTTCCTCCGTTTAATGCTTATCAATTAATTTGTCAAAAATGCCACAAAGATGTTCCTTATTTTCTAATTCTCACTTTTGTGTTTGTCGCGTCAGCTGCGTTTTCTAATGAGCACTGTTGAATTGTTTAGGCACACATGAAACCACGTTGAAATTTTGGAAAAAATTAAGCTGAGTTGTGGTGTGGTATCAAAAAGTGTTTGAAAATGTTTTGTTTTCACTTTTATTTCGGAAAAATGCATTATTCTTTCGTTTCTCGGTGTCTTAGCATTCAAGTCAGCAGACCCATGAGGAATATATTTCGGATTCGTTGGTATTTCCAAATGCACCGCGTGTTCGCAACACAAACTTGTCCGAATACAAAATAATCTTTTCAGAAAAGAAAGAGAAGCCACACAATCCAACAATTGCGATTGAAGACATGACTGAGGAACAGTTCACAACGAAGCTAACAAGAAAGAAACCCAAAAAAATACAAGAGAAAATGAAAGAGAAGAAAGTAGATGTTCCAGCTGCTGTGGAGGAATTCAGAACTAAGAAAGAGCAGTATTTGAAGAACTTTTATAAGGTTCACAGATTTACTACTCAACAGCTGGCTCGGGCTACAGTCGTCGACGAATCGATTTATGATCTTAAATTTGACTCAAAAAAAGAAGACTTGGAAAAAAAGTACAATAATGCAATGGAGTTGGCTGAAACACAACAGGTTGTATTACTGTAAGAATCACATTTAATGAGTTATTTTTTAAGGATATTGACAATGAAGCATTCGACCAAAACGGAGAAAAAAAAGAGTATCAGATTCCTGATAAGTTGTCCCGTGAAGACGTGAGTTACGTGTCGCCTATTCCTGTAACGGAATAGTGAAAGATGATAGGAACATGATAACAGTTTTATAAGAACTACTGCAAATCTTTTAATACAAAAGTTATTTGCTATTTCTTCTAACTGTTTCTCAAAATAGCGAACCCCTCTCTGCATTTTTGAACTGGATTCAGCTCCAATTCCAGGAATTCTACTGTAACAACATATGGTTTTATCTTAACTGATGAGTGCGACTAACATTAACAATATTAGACCTTTGTATTGTTGAAAATTCTCCATTTCTTCAGGTGAAAATGCTTATGAATATGCGTCCTGCAAAAGGAAAATGGACAGCAACTACTATACATTATAATGGAGTGAAAAGAGAATACAAAGTTTCAAATGCAACGGATGTTATCACGGTCTGTTTGAATTTATGAGACAAAACACAATTCGGTTGTTTCAGAGACTGAATGAACTCATAAATAGAAAAGATGGAGATGATACCACACCGAGTTTAGCGACGACACAAAGTTGCACTAGTCTTTCGAGAACGCCGTCAAACTTGAATACTGCGGTAAATTGAAATTTATAGATATCGAATAACAAACAAAACGTTTAGTGTAGCATCAAGGACCCGTCTCATCGTGCTGCAACAGCTGGAGACAGCAGAGAAGACGTTGAAACTGACGAGGAACTTTCGTCAACCTCTGCTAACTCGTCAACCTCTGTTGACTTGGAAGGCCAACAGAAACCGCAAGAAAAACCTGGAATTTTTCAACGGGTATGAACTTTCAATTGAGAATATACGACAGCATTCTAACTTTTTTTCCAGCTCTGCAATCGCTACATCGCTGGTGCCGATGAGGATCCTTTCGATTTTGGTTTCTCAAAAAGAGGATTCCGGAATGATGAAGAATATCTCATCACACAACTGATTGCTGCACTGTCTAAGAAGTTCCGTGTAATTGATTCGTGCTACGATTTTAAAGACAAGGTAGCTTTTGTGGTTAAAATCAGTTTCCATGAACACACTCTTCAGCATCCAATCACCGAGAATATGTTCACATCATTGCTTGAAAAGGCAAAGTTAAAGTTTTCCGCCGAAAGCGCCATTTTGCAACTGGACGCTAAGAATATGCGTGTCGTTGGAGACATTCACGGGAAATACGCTGATTTCGTTCGTCAAGTATTCGACAGTAGACGAGACAGCGTACGTGTTTCTGGTACTGACTGATGATGATATTCAAACTTTTAAAAGTGTACTCTTTCCAATTTTCTTCCAAATTTCAGAGTTGGAGTTTTTCTTGGCGACTATGTTGATCGTGGATACAGAAGTGTAGATGTGGTCTATCTTTTATGTCTTCTCAAAGTAAAAAAATTCTTCTGCAAAGAAATTCGAAAAAAAAAGTTTTCAGTGTTTGTTCCCCGAGAAATTCATGTTTTTGAGAGGAAATCATGAAACTCGACACATCAATACTAATTACGAACTGAAAGTAATGAGCTTGGTCAAAATAATTTAAATATTTCAATTTTCTACTTTCAGGAAGAATGTGAATGTGTGTTCAAAAAGAGAGGACCTGATGTACAAGAGAAGATGAACAAGCTTTTCGACACTTTTCCGTTGGGTGCTGAATTCCATCAGAAAGTATTCCTTGCTCATGGCGGTATTTCGGAACATATGTTAGAAGGAAGAGAAGTTTTGAATGAGGTGATTTTTCAAAGAGTTTGTATCAAGGTGGCTTGAAATTCATCGTCGAGGCACGTTGACGAATGAAGTTCCTGCAGCTGTTTGAGACTTTACTTGTTTTGACGAAAATAAAAAACATTCAAAAACTATTAAGAAGCGCGATATAGTATTCCCTTTCTTTAAGTTGAAATTCACGGTAAGGGGGCAGAAAGTATAAACAACGGCATGTTGTCTATTCTGATTCTCTTCATCACAATCTCATATTGCAGATAACAAAAACACCAAAAACGGTAAGACAGTGGAATCTTTACTACGATATTCTATGGTGTGATCTCGTCTATTTTTACAAGAGTAAGAACAACAAAACGTAAGTTTAAAATCGGAAATCCCGTTAAGTTGCTTCATTTCAGAGCGGCGGTGTTTACGAGAAGTAAGAGATGCGCATATGCAACAGTGTGCAATCAGAATGCTTTGAGAAAAGTAATGGATGCGATGGGTTGGTTGTTCGTTATTCGTGGCCATGAGGTATTCTATGGGCTTCAATTTAACCTTCGAAAATCTGTTTTGCAGGTTAAAACTGCTGGATATGAATATTTTTCGGAACGTAGAGCTATTACAATTTTCGGCTCTACCCAAAACAGCAACAATGTGAGTTTATAACATTCATCTGCTTTCAAAACAAAGTTGTCACTCAAACATTCGAGTGTGAGATTTCAATGAACTGTTTCAGAATATGGCTGTTCAATTGATTCTTTCTGATGCTGGGCATCTTACGATGTACAGACACGACTGTACAGACGAAGACCCTGACGACGACGACGCTCCCACCATCGGATGAAGCTCTTCCCAAAGAATCGAACTTTTTTACTTGCTGACCATGACTATGATAAAGTCCTTTTTTTTTTTTGGAAGTATTATTCCAGGTTGCTAGTTTTTTTTAATATCAGTGACTTCAGCTGATTATTTTATGTTTTGTGCAATTCTTTGCATGCTAGTTGACGCTTAAAGTCGTTTGGAAGTTAACAGAATCTTTATTACAAGATCGGTAGAATTTAGGCTTTAACAGTTGTGACAGAAGAAATAGTTGCAGTGATTGTAGTAGTAGCAGGAGTAGTGACGGTGATCAAATGTTCATTGGTGATTGTTGGAATCCCATTTGGAAGAGTGAATATTGGATGAGGAGAAGTGGAGACAGCAGCTGGAGCAGGTGTTGTTTCTCCAATTCCAACGAGAAGAAGTGTATCAGGAGTTGATATGAATTTATCCGGATTCCTTCCATCTTCAATTGCTTGTTTAGCCAATCCACGGACCTTTTCAACTTCATGTTCATCATAAATTGGTGCTTCGATCTCTTCTTCTGATTCAGGAACGTTTGTTCCAGTGATCATTGGAATAAGGCCTAAAAAGGTACTAGTTTCTTTGTCTACAGAAATCCACTTACCGGTTGCATGTACTTCTGGTTGCATTGCATTTCCGAGTCCTCCGATTTGTGGAGCCGGTGCTCCATGAGTCATGATAACCATGGTGATAACGAGAAAAAGAGAATAGAACTTCATATTCAATCTGGGAAAAAGAAGAGAAATGAAAACTTTTACTTTCGAAACTCAATTTCCCTTCTCTTTTATCATAGAGTTTGTGCTCCAACAGACTCCGCCCACTTTAACCTTAAGCCTTTTTTGATTTGATTCTCGAAAACTTGAAAATTGTTTTATAAAGGGAATTCAATTAACGAACGGAAACATGAGAGGGATTATTGATATGAAAAAGATGAAAAATATTGAAATATTGAGAGAATTTGAGAGAGAAGTAGTCGTTTGAACACTTGATGCAGCTGTTGTTGGAGGGATTACTGTAGTTGTAGTTGTAGTTGTAGTCGGTGGAGGCTTAGTTGTTGCTGGATCGATTGGACCTCCAAACCCTTAATAAAGAAGTGTTTTACATTCTCAAGACTGGAAGATGAGGAGTTTAGGTTTTCAAAAATCATGAATTGCCAATATCAGGGAGGGTATGGATAGAGAATTGTATAAATTCACTTCAGCCTGGCTATTAGTATTATCAGTTTTGTGCAGGAATTCTATTCGATTCTTCAGAAATCGTCTAGAACTTTTTATTTTTAGCCGGAACATTTTCAATTCATTCGAAAACAGGTGAAAAATCAAATAGTAATACTTTTTGGAAAAGAGTTTACAGGTGATTTTTAAACTTTTCAGGTTTTTATTCCTGAATGAAAAAAGAATTCGCATGACTCATTGTGCAGAGAAAGGCAAGATTTGCAAAAATAGAGTTATTGGATTACGGTAGAGCAATAAGTGAACCTAATCCCCTAAGTGATTCATATTTCGGTTCAGATTGGTTTTATTTTAGAAAAAATTAGGAATAAGAAGTTTGTATGTGGAAGTGAGACATTTCAAACAATTTGGTTCTATGGAGATAGCTCAGATTTTTTTCTAGATATGAAATTTAATGGGGAATCCTTTCGATTTTATTCCCAAAAATTGAATACCTTGAAACCTGTAACAGAAGCCCAACCAGCACTGTATATTCATAATCTCGGCTACCTTTGGAAATTTGACAGTGTGATCAACTAGAGAAATATTTATTCTAACATTTCCAAACATTTCATCAGTTACAAACTTTTTATTACATGGCTTACGGTAGTTATTTTCTCAAAAATGGATCGAGAAGTACAAAATATTTGACACGTCATCCAGATTATATCAAAAAAATTCAAGCTTAGTTGACTCGAAAATAAACAATCAGGATTATTTTACGAGTATGGGAAACTTTGAAACTACAGTAAACCTAACGAAATTCTTACTTCTCCTGGAACACTCCAGTATTGATTTGATTGATTACTTTGATCTTCGCTTTTATCCTGTTATCGAATTACATATAATACTTGGTTGACTTATATAATTTTATAAAATACTATCGAATAAAATGCAATTCCTCTCATAATTGTATTCCTTTCATTCTAATAGTTCTCACAACTTCACTCACCTTGTGTAACAACTGTTTTGAATAGAATAAAGAATAAAACAACAAGAACAAGGATAATATAGTTCTTCATTTCGGAAATGAAATAACTTTTCCTGTTTTACTGATTCCAATGATTTCAGATTCTCTCGGGATTAGGCTTCCGAATTCAAAAAGAAAAAAGAGTCAATAGATTTTCCAATTTCCGTTGGTGAGAAGATCCCGAGACGAGGTGTGAGAATTTATTTCCGTTTATTCTCACACTGATCACATCTTTTGATCACTTTTTGGAAGAGAACATTCTCGGAGAGCACTTTTTGAGGGAGCAGATATTGATCATTAGGGGATATGTAATATTTATTCCTGAACATTAGACAACAATCAAATGTTTCTTGCTTTTGAGTTTTTTTGTTGTTTTTTTTTGTCTGTGGTTGAGTTGGTCTTCTTGATCGGAAAGAGATTTTTGGAGGATCTAGACAGTTTCTACGAAGGGAATTACATTCTACTTAATATATAAAATTCATGAAGAATCGGAGCAATGGGTTAGGAAGATAGAACATGAAAATATGGCAAACATTTGATTGGGAAAGGGATGACTTTTGATTAGGGATTTGAAAGAAAAATATTGATACAGCGATGAGTTGAAAACTGGGAAAGGACGGCTTCGGGAAAGTGTTGGATGGTAAAACAATGAATTTCCTAAATTATAAAAACAAGGAAAGTAGTGTTTATAAAACCGAATGATATCACAATATTAAAATCAAAAAGTAACTATGCGAGTTTGT
This sequence comes from Caenorhabditis brenneri, assembly GCA_000143925.2. Classification (NCBI taxonomy): domain Eukaryota; kingdom Metazoa; phylum Nematoda; class Chromadorea; order Rhabditida; family Rhabditidae; genus Caenorhabditis; species Caenorhabditis brenneri. Next base: position 31,134 of record GL380174.1, on the reverse strand, counting down.
ATTTTTTCGTGTTTTGCAATGATTGAATAGTGCAGTGAGATAAAGGAAAGAACAAGGAAAAATATAGTAGAAATTTACAGAATCGAGATTTCATTGGAGATTTCTTTTGTGAGGAGAATTGAGAGGTGGCAAAGAAAGAAAGAAACGAAACGAGGTCATTAGAGAGATTTGACTGAAAGAGAGCAATTACATTCCATCTTTCTCTTTTCGACAATACAGCTCTTTCAGTGTTTTGAGCTCTTCGATTAATGCCTTGTTCTGATTTTCCAGTACTGATACACGGTTTTCTAAGCATTTCACGTATTCCTGAAACACAATATGATACTGATTTGCATCGAATCATTGATAAGCTCACCTTCTTTTTTCTACGGCATTCTTTTGCTGCTTCTCTATTTTTGAGCAATCGAACCTGTCGTTTCCGATTCGATTCATCCTCTCCACCGTGCATTGGTCCTCCACCCATTCGCATTGAACCATGACCTGTTGGAGATGGACTTGAACTGTAACCACCTGATAGCATTGGTGATTGCCAGTCAGTTGAACCGAATTCTGAATATTCTAAAACTTTTTAGACGACGTTTTTCTTAGAAATATCATCGAACCTGGAAAAGTGACTGCATCGATTCCCAACATTGGTTTCATTGCATTTCCAATGATTCCGGATGTTCCTTCTACTCCAGATTGTTGTTGTTGTTGTTGTTGCTGTTGTGATGGAGTACTGACTGGTGGTTGAACTGACATTCCGACTATTCCACTCGACGGTCCAGGCACTCCGCCACCTCCGCCGAGTCCGTTTTGTGGTGGTCCTCCTGCAAAAACTGATGGGCGATTAGAAACAGGGTACAAAATAGAGAGAGGGGATAGGTTTGAGGATTTGTATTGAGAATTTCAAATTTTGAAATCAACTTATAAATAAGTTTGAGGGTTTGCTTGAACTCCTAGAAACGTTTTATAGGTTAACCACAGAGACTAAAGTTTTTCTAGGATAAGTTCAGATGACTAAAAACCATATTCTCCGCTTTCTAAAAAACATCGATTTGGATCAGTCCTATTTGGTCTTGGACATATAATCTAGTCCAAATGAATGACAGACGAAAAGAGAAAAGCGATCATAAATTTTGACGATCAGATCTTCTAAGAATCAATGAAACACTTTGAGGTTATCTAAACGATCAGGGGCCATCACACAAACTACGGTCTTATCCATTTTTTGGGACTTCTTTTCTTCATGGAACTCGGGAAACTAGGCTAGCCCTGCTTTATGGAACTACAACGAAATGTCACCTTTGTTGTCTGATTTATCGTACCATTCATATTAGAATGACCATTGAATATTAATGATTCCATAATATTGAAGACTGAGAATTTTGTGGATATTTGAGTATACAGAATATATTAAAAATGCCTTCAGAAGACACCCATACACAATACTGAATACAGTCGTCAACTGATCGGAGAAAAAGAGAGAGAGAAAAGAGAAACTATTCTGCCCAATCGTCTCTGGCCTTCTCGGTCTCTGGGTTGCAGTCTTCGGGGTAGGCAACCACCACAAAAAATGACGTCAATTTGTGGATGAGCGAGAAAAAGAAATAACGAGTGTTCAAGGAGTTAATAGAAAATCAGAGAAACGCAGAAAAAACGGTCGAGTTGATAGAGAGATAGGGAGATAGTACTGATTGGATAGAGAGACGCAGACGACAATCATTGATAACATAACTATCTTTCTCTCGAGGTTGTCACAACTAAATAACTCTTTCTCTTTCTCTCTCATTTCTTTGTTTCTCTAAAAAAGTGATAGAGAAAAACAGTAACCCGGATGAAATCAGTGTGACTTTTCGCACAACCTTCAGGCTCTATTTGAACTTTTTGATTGAGAATAAAAGCGAAATGATGTGATGTTTCCTAAGAGAGACTAAAACTAAGAATCAAATTGTTGTCACTGTAAAAGGACTATATCTGTGATAAGGGAGAGATGAAGAAAAGAGAGAAAGAGATGATATCACACATCTTCTTTAAAACGGTGGAGAAGGATTGATACGGTCGTTTGATGATGATATAACATATGGGACCGATTGACCAAATCACTCAAATAACTTCATCTTCTTTGTTGACCTAATTTCTTTTGGATGGCAAATTTTGGATTTTTTTAGCTTCCCAAAAATATTATTGAACTGGTGAGCTGAGTACGGTACTATGCTCTGAAACCCTAGAATCGAGGTTCACAAGAAGCTACAGTATCCAAAACTATTTTTATTTGATTTCTTCCATTTTCGAAACTATTCACACATTCTAGATCACATGCTCATCTATTAGGGTGTTATTTCAATGCTCTAACTAACCCGGTTTTGGCTGTGAAACAGCAGCAATCGCTGCGTTGAAATCGAAATCTCCGTTGATTGGTGGGAATGGCAAGACTAGAGATTGATTATTGAGAAGAGTTGCTCCAAGTGGTGATCCATATGGTGATGCAGCATTACTTGATGTCACAATTCTGTTAGGTGTTGGTACCACTGGTGCCGCCGGTGGTGCATTATTTGGAATTTGTGGTGGAGGAGGTCGCATTATCTGGAACTTAGAATTCATTAGAACTATAGAAAAGAGTTACAGTAATCCTAGGAGACTTACATGAAAATAGTTGAACATTTTCAGTGACTTAGTGGCTACTCTCACATATCTCATGCCCTCTTAAATACCCCGACTTGACCGTTGTCATTTCACCTAGGAAACCCTGTCAACTCGCATTGAAAATGTCAGAGGAACTTGAGGAGACATTGACATTTTTCCAGAGGAGGTGAGGGTGGTTTCAAAGAAGAGAGAAAACACACCAGGTGTTTTTGAAAGGTTTTTATTCTCTTTTTTATTTTGCTTTTCTTTTTTTCTTTCAGAATTCTCGAGCTGCAGAATTGAGAAAGCTATTCATAAAATGTTGTGATCTTTCTCATGAAAGAACAACATTTTCCCTTTTTAATGTTTTCTGTTTTTCTTACCTGTAAAGGTGATGCATCCACACTCGAAGGTGGCGTTTCCTCTGGTTCTTTCTTCATTACTTTATCTGCTGTCTCCAAATCTTTGAGTATCATACTGAAATATTTATAGATGAGCCATGTCTTTTCAGTTTTTTTTATTAACTTGATTGAAACTATCACCCTCTCTCTCATTTAAACTTTTTAAACTTACGTGCAGAGCATACTCGTAGACATTCAATATTTCTCTCCCATCCAGAAGTAAAATTATCTAAGATTCGCACCTATTTTTACGTCTATTGCAGTCAATGATGACGTCAGACACGATGTGAAAAAAGAGGTGGAGAAACAAAAAAAGATGTAGAAACTGATAATCACTGATAAAAATGACAGAAAAGAACGAACAAAAATGATCAGTGACGTCATCAAGAAAGATACAGAGTAGACCGACTGTCTCATTTTGTTTTCTACAAGACAAAAATAGAAAATTTTGGAAGGTTTCAATAGACTCGTTAGAATAAAAAAAACAAGACAAGGAAACTATGAGAACAGTGTGTTTTGTATTATGTGTGAGGCACTTCTCACTCTCCATTCTGAAATTACTTATCTACAAGTTTCTAGGGTTTCTTTCTCCTCACTACTGCACTTGTTTGAAAGTTATTTTTAAAAAACGTTTACAAGACTTTGCTAACCTGTTTCCTTTGTCATTCATCTCTGATTTATTTGGGTATATTCTCAGTGCTTACTCCGGATCAAATCAGAAATTCTTTCTGGTGCATCAATTCTTTTGACTTAAGCCGAAAATAGGGTCAGAAGGTGCTAATTGCTGTTTTAAATAATATTAAAATCGTCATTTTGAAACACATTATATATTTTTTCCAAATCCTCTTGCTCTCCTTTCTATCACTCACATCATAGTGTCGTCGCTCTAATTTTTTATTTATGTCAAATGGATCCTTCCGTCGTCGTTACCGAAAACGAATTCGTGTCCTTACTCATTTTTTCTTAGATCATGACGTTTGTCTCTCTACTATTCCGTCTTCCAAATGATTGACGACGTGTTTTTCCGGCTCTTTCTCTAAAACTCTCAGCCTCTTTTCTACCCTATTCAATCTTCCACCACCGAAAAGGACGATGAAGGTGTTCCGGAAGGAAAGAAAGAAGACAACCATCCGGAATAGAATGGAGTCAATCTGATGTCTTGAGTAGATCTTTTAGAGATTCAGAAGATGGAAAAGGCTCATTGTTTATTGAGAGAAGAGAAAGAACAATTCTGAAGAGTAACTCGGTGCAGGTCAACCGATTATCTCAACGGCGGAAATGGAGGACGGATGGTTTCTAGACATGTCACAGGATTCATTTTGACATAATCATTTTCACATTAGAACCATCAGTCCAACCAATTTTTACAATTTTCATCACTCCTTTTGCTCTAACCTGTGCTGATGATCTTGCTGATTAAGCATTGCTCCCTTGTTGATAACTGCATAAATACACATTTGCCAACGCGATTTTGCATTTGCCCAATCCCCATCTCCGAATGGTGGAGTTGTGATTTGAAAGAGTGCCTTAGCAACTGATTCGACATTCGGTGTCATAACTGAATCCGGAATATAAGGTTGAGTCATTGATTGAAGTGTTGGTAAGACGACCGGCAAGACCATTTTGGTTTTAGACGGCGGTCGAAAGGCTGACAGCGTCGTCGGCCTCGATGGAGGTGAAGAAGAAGATGGAGAAGACGTGGCGCCTTCTGAATCAGACATCTGAATATGTGCAAAACGAAAGATCAAGAAGAAATGAAAAGTTTGAAGAGCGGCGAAGCGAAGAGGAAAAAAAATGGTTTTTGAAGTAATCACTGATGCGAGGATGATTTAATGGGTGATAAGTCTGGTCATCCCTCTGTTGAAAAAACTAATGTGTCACATAGTCTAACAACCGTGAGAAGTTGTAAAAATGTCTCTAATAGAAGAGCATCATATGTTTCCTGTCCTATAGTAACCAATAACTGAATGCACCTAAAATTTCTTCGTTTCGAATCTCATCATTTCTTCAAAGTTATTCTAATCATTCTCATGATTCATTTTTCGGGTACATACAAATTTAAGTCTCCCCTCCCCATCCCTCCTTCTTTTGTCAAAAACAACAATCCAATTTTCAATGTGTCAATCTGGTTGTGGTGAGCAACCGCCACGTGAGCCATGGAGGAAAAAAAGAAGAAAAATAGGAGATGTGAGGGTGGGAATAAAGAGCGTACAAATTGTGATTTGTATGGGAAAAATAGGAAACGAAAATTATTGTGGGAACGATTCTTTTTTCTGAAAATTTTTTTGAATGAATGATGAAAAATCATAGAGAAGGCATGATTGTGGGAATACGAATTGCAGCAATGTTTACTGCAAACGAATCCAGAAAGTCCTTCTTCCCCAAAGAGGACTTGTAGTAAACACTTCCTAATTACGGATTCAAATTTCGTACTCTTGATATCCGAGAGACTTGTAATTAGCGAGAAAATGAACGAAAGATAAGGAGGTACGACCTCCAGTTAAGCCTGTGCCCTTAATAAGGTTACGGTACACTCAACGAGAAGATGAGAACCGTCGAAACTCTAACAGTATTGTGAACCTGTTCATAATATAAAAAGTGTTTAGTCTTTATAGAAGACGAGTGCCATCTCTAGGAAAGAAAACTGGCGACGACACAAAAGAAAACGTTTCCTTCTATTCAACTGAGACGACCTAAAACCAATGTTCTGAGGGTGGAGGTTGGGTGCTCATTTCTAATTAAATCAAGAGCGGAGAAGAAAACCAAGCACAGCAGGCGCCAGAAAGAAAAAAGAAGAAGAAAGCAACACGTACTGTGAACAACAATTCAACAAGAGGAAGAGAGCTAAGCTGACATTTCAGAAGGAAAAGAATGAGATGATCATGATGATGAAGATGATGATGTTGAAAAACGACGGAAAAGATGGAAGAAGAAAAGAACCAACCGAAAAAAGGAGAAATGGAAAAATGGCTCTGATATCAGATTTCTTCCTCTGTTTGGTAGAGCTGGAGAGGTGGGGGTGGCTCCAAGACTCCGCCCCATTCTTCTACCTCTACTCGAGTAATTCTGTGAGAATTAGAGCATCTCTGCTCTCTCTCTCCAGCATTCTTCTCTCTTTTTCTTGATCACCACCCACAACTTGTTGTCCTCCTTCTTCTCCTTTTCAAGTGTGCTCTTTGAATACATTTATCTTGGGTGTTAATAAGGATATGTTGGGTGAAATGTCAAAGGAATGACAAAGAGAGGAAACGAAAAATATGAATGTGTTTGAATTCTTCCGTCCCCAGGATGAACGAATTCACCAAGGCAACATTTTCCAAACACAGGAAGTGGACGATGGAGCACAGACCAATAAAAATGAAGTCGACGAGGCCTCGGAATACGACGACAGACAATATAAAAAACGATTTTATGTGTTTGTGCCTTTCATTTCTTTCGAGGATTTATTAGAGAAAGAAATTACGAGTGTTGGTATACGGTAGATTTGCTTATAGATCAAAATTCACAATCTGAAAAACTCCGGAAATTCGGGATTGATAAACTCAAAAAACTAGACTAAACTCAATTACTTTTTGCATCATTTGAAAAAAAGAATCCGTGAAAATCCACATGTGAACTCATTCAAATAATGATTCTCATTGAATGATAAATATTATTTGTGTGTATCACATCCATTTCCTGTTAACTAATCCTTTCAGAAAAAAAATGTAGAGATGGGCTCTGAAACAGATGTCTGACTTCTACTCTCTGAAATCCCTTTTTCAAACAAGATTAAGGAGATTCTTTCAGATAGAATAAGCACGTTTTTGGTACAGAAGACTGGGAGATCTGTTGATTGACTAAAAGCACTCAAACTACAAGTCACAATATAAAGTAGATGCACAAAAAATGGCTGTGGCGGTTAGCACCATCCCCTCCACCCCCGAAAGGTTTCAAATATCACATTCGGTGCATTGGCAAAGCAAGTGGTCAAGATATTCGACTCAAGGATCTCAAAGCACATTATGAGTGAATGGAAAAAACCTTAGAGTTTCAACAAGTCATAAAACTTGAATTACCGTAGAACCTCAGAAGCAACGAAATAGCTGAGACAAAGAAGGAATTTCGGATTTCCGTTTCGCTAGCCCATTAAAAATAAAACGTTCGGTGCAGTTTTGTTAGAGGTTTTACATTATTCCAAACTTCCTTTTGTTGCTTTGAATCATCAGTTGAATTTATGATCATTGAATATAAATTGTGCAAATATCTTTAATTATACAACTTGACTGATAAACATGCTCCCGTTCATCACAAATTCCTTCGAGCAGAAGTCGTTAATAAGCATTCTTGTGTCAGCCTCCTGTCTATCAAATATTATCATCTTGCTAATGAACACCGACATCTTTTTGTCATTATCTAGACGAATGTATTGCTTGAAATCTCATTTTTGATTATTTAGAGAAGGGAAATGAGAAACATGAGAAAAGAAATACTGAAGAGAGTTACAATGAACGATAAGTTCATTAACGAAAACAAGAACGAAGAAGGAAAAGAAGCCATTTCTTTCTGATTAGGAAAGTCCTTCCAGCCGGATATGATTGAAAAAAAAAACTAGAAGACATTCTTGTGGGTGGCACCGCCAGGAACTCCAGGCCCATCTAAAACCCCAAACAAGAATGATAAATTAGGGCTTCATAATTACTCCGAAGGTCTTCTTTCAGATGTTTTTGAAAGGAATTAAGAAATGTAAGAGTCACCGATTACAGATTAAAAAGCTGAAGTGAGTGTGAAAAGTAAAGATTCGGACTCGAAAAAGAATAGAGTGAGTGCACCAAATAAAACCCAAGATGCTTCTATTTCTGGGCCGATGCCGAAACCCATTGTGAATGGGCCCACTTTCTCTTTTCTACATGCGTTCTCGAAGATGACGCCAGTTTTTTTTCTTTTTCTTTTTTTGAGTAATCAAAAATGACCGCACATTTTGATGACATGACACATTTATTCCCTTGAAACGGAACGAAGAAAAACTCTGCTCCCGAGAAAGAATTCGTCAGTCTTGTTCTAGTTTTTTTTTGCTCCTTCTTCGCTTTTCATTTCCGTGAAGACGGACAAATGGATGAGGGAGGATGGGTTGTTGCAGATGAATTATTCGTGGTTTGCCCAAAGAGAGAAAAAAAAGAAAGTGAGAGCAAACTTTTCCATCTGCAAACCTTCGACCTTTCGAAACTGGATAGCGTTATTGGCCAAATCAGATTCGAGCAAAAGAATGGTAAACAAAAGGTTATTAACCAGGAAAACGAGAAGATCAGAAAGAGAAAAATAATAATAACGAGAAAACCTTGAGAGCTGAAAACTCAATAAGGAACCGAACACACGTTTTTTTCTCAGAAAACCACGATCTATTGTGATCTGATTCTTTTTCATTCCTTGGATTCGAATATTTGATGTAAACTACACATTCTGTAGACTACAACTAGATGAACTTAAATACCGTAGTAAATAGAGAAAAGTTTTGGAAATGTACTCACTTCAAGTACATTCAAAAATTTTCCGTTCAAATGTCATAGCCTTTTCCCAACCAACAATTAGCAATAGGCATGTGAGGGTGTATGTTGAAAAGTTTTAAGAAATAACATCATTCTTAAATCTTTTGGAGAATGTAGGATAAGAAACCGAAAGAATGAGTGAGAGTGGACCAAGTGATTAACGATTGTCAGGAGGATCAAAATGATACAGAATGATTAATCCATGATGAGATTTCGAGCAGATTTTCAGATTTTCCGATGGAATCCCTTTTTTTGAAGTTAATCAGAGGGGATAGCAGATGAAAGCAAGCTTTTTAAAAAAGAACTGTACCTTGAAAATACCGCAAAGACATCGAATGACGTGTTGATGGTATGAAAAGGGAAAAAATAAAAGAAGAAAAGGAAGAAAAGAGAAATAAATGTTGAATGTATTCGATTCTTTTCGTTCTGTCGATGGTATGTTTTCTCGTGGTTTCTTGTTGCCTCCAGGCATTGAGCTTTCAGAACGTTTTCAGATGAAAAGAATGGAGGAATAGAAGAAAAAGACAGCGAGGGCGACCAGGATAATTGAAAAACGAAGGCAAGGAGGGAAAAGTAGCGAAGAGAGGACGATGAAAAACTCTGGTGATGTCATCATGAAAAAAACGAAGCGAAGATTTTTACGATGACTCGAACGACGACCTCTTTTTGACTATAAACACTGTTTTTCGGGACGTGAGGGCTTTGAAAAGAGTGATCATAAATCGAGTGTACTGAGCTTTTTTGATGGAGATTAAGGAGCGATTTCTGTGCCACATCATTGGATTTTTGGCAGATTTCGGAGAGTTGAACATTGCCCAGATTATGAGTCACGAAAAGATTACTTTCTCGAAACTCGACTTCTTCATGATTTGAACTTTTTCCATTAGTATGATTATAGTACACATTCTCGTAAGAAGTCAGCACTCATAATTATTCTAAAAGGTTGTATACATGCGCCTGCTCGTACTCTTCGGTTCTTCTGGTACCAGTTTATCATTTGAAGTTTCAACAACTAAGCAAAGACTGTCATTATCTATATTTCCCGAAGAAAAAATTTCGGATATACACGTGCTCGCACTAACCTCTTGGGAAAATAATGTCATCATCTTAAAAATTTCATTTATAAAAACATTTTGAATTGTTTAGAAACGTTGGGGAATATAATTAATTTCCTTCGGGAAATTGAGAAACCAGCTCAATGTCGTGGGACCCCGGGTACCGTTTCTTGATCAACAGAAAATTTTGAAAGGGAAAAAAGAATAAGGGAACTAACCGATATGAGGGCCTCCGATTCAATTGTTCCCGCCGTCTCCGTGCTTCATCCTCACTATCTGCACCTTCTTGCATTGCCTGAAAACGAAAGAAAATATTAATAAAAGCGACTACCCAGATATTTTTGTTCTACAATATTTTTTGTTCTAAAAATAGTTCAGAAATGGCACGTAATCAGAATTCAGAACTCAAAAATTGGAAACATTCTGAAAGTTCGACTTTTCATAGTTGTCGAGTTTTCTATTCATACTTTTGATCTGAATAACTAAAAACTAATATCTAATAAATATGAGAAAACGTAGATGTGATTACCGTGTTGCTGGTGGGTACCTTAAACAAGAGCATCATCAAAGGTGAACCTGCCACTGGCGAACAGTTTGATGTGCTCGTCATTGCTGCCATAGTCGCAACACACCCGTTGGAACGCAGTCAAAACGAAAATAAACTAAACAATTGGATATTGTTTCTTTTTTCTCGATTAACTGGTACAATTAGGTGGGGACTGGACCGAAAAATCGTAAAGTTTTAATTTGAAATATCGCGAAAAAGACGAAAAGGGCAAAACGATGTAATGATATTTGAATGATTGATAGGATTAAGAAAATGAGATCAAGAACAGAATGAGGTGGCGAGTTTATGAGAAGCATTTTGTATCCACCGTTTTTCACTATTCCATGATGATTATTTTTTTGGGTTCCCGACTTTTTGAAAATTCTTTTTTAATAGAGAAAGACATAGCTCACCTTTAACCACATTTCAAAGTGTTTATTCGGACAATATCAGTAGTTATATCGCGTTCTCCAAATAAAAGAATTATTTTTAAAGGTGCATAAACTGTTCTGAATCGCGTAATTTTACGTAGGTCAAATCAAACTTTTATGGAGAATGGCACCTAATTTTGCACAGTTTATGCTTCTTCAAAACGCCACTTTTCACTTGGCGAACGCTCTATGACTTAGAATACAGTCAGAAACTGTAATCGATTCCAAAACGCGACCCTATTTAAATTCCCACTCTTTTAGCTCCTGGGAAGACTGCTGCTGCGCTCTACTGGACATTGTCTATGGTGCTAGGAGGAAAGTGGATGCAAGTAAACATCTGAGATTGAAGGCCAGACGTGCCATTCTATTAGGGAACCCGAGAGTAATCCATAATAATGATTCATTCGTTCGGAATATGAATATTTTAGATATATTCACGTATCGTGTTCTGTGTTTTCTGATTCTTGACAGAATCTACCAGAATCAACTACAATTTTTAATGTTTTTGTAGCCATCCCTCATATGTTATTATGGTGATCTATTATCAGAAACAGAAATGATAATAATAAAATTTTGATAACGATTACTGGTGGATGTGGATGCTTCATAGACTCTGAATCAAAGGAAGTGTTGTTTTTAGAAAAGCTTCTTGGTTAGTCTGAATAATTAATCAAGAAAAGTGAAAATAGAGGGCAAACTCATCTTTCCTATCTGTGGAAGATGGAAAATAAATGTTGATGATGATGGAGGAAAAACCGAAGTGAGGGGAAGAAAAAATATTTATAATTCCATGGATAATGTGATGAGAGTGAAAGATAGAAATGGGGTGGGATGGCGAGAAAAAGAGGGTTAGAAGATCCACGTGCTAAGCAGTTGAGATTGTGAAGCAAATCTGTGATGACAAAATGAGAAAGCGACGAAGAGCGAGATGGATTCCGAAAGATGAAGCAAGGAAAAATGAAGGAGATTGGGAGAATATTTACATGAGATGGATACATTTTCGATAGGAATGGATGAAGAAGTGGGAGAGTTTAGGAGATTTTGAGAGAAAAATACACGAAAATGTAGTCTCTGGATGAATGAGATCAGAAATTCTGAATCAGAACCACATATCACGAAGAAAATGAAAAAATAAGTAAAAGTTACGGTTTACAAACCCGATTAGATGTCAAAGCCATAAATTCCTGCGGGGAAATGACAAGTGAGAATTATAAGGAAATTAGTCAGTGTCTCCTTTGCTCAATGATTTTCCGGATATTATCAGGATTCCTCATGAACTGATTGAATGAAACCAAGTGGGTGAAAGAGAGAGAGAGAGAATTATATTATTCGATCAAAGGATCTGGATTAAAAGTGAGTCATGACGACACCACGGGAAGAGCTGATTGTTTTGCAGGATTCACCGAATTTCCGTATGTGATTCTTGCTCAATTCTGTTGAATACTATCGAAATTGCATAGTCAGAATGACTGAAAGTATGAGAAAGTACAGAATCTGAGATGAAAAACAGAGTTGGGTAGATGATAAAAAATGCATAGGAATGTGGTGAAGAAGAAAATAAATGCAAAAAGAAACACGTGTATGAGCTATGACCTCTATGAAGAAAAAAGTATTAAAATGTGTGAAGAAGGAAGTGTGTTATGGTGTGTGGATATACACATTGCCTCAAATTTGTCTTATGGGTTCTTGAACTTGGGGTTCACATTTTTATAGGAATACTCTCGAAAAAGGTTTATTTGCAGAGTGTCTGCTCGGAGCAAAAAAAAGAGGGTTGGGTCTAGAGTATTCCGATTATGAAACCTGAAACCTCTTAGTTTTTTTTTTTTGTAGTTTTTTTTCGAGTACCAGAGGGGTTGTGCAGGAAATTTCAAAATAAAAATCGTCCCGGAAATGATAAACGCTCCTATGATAATATATTTCAATTCAGTTAACATTTCCAAAACCATAAATCAGGAAGCCCATTAACGCATAAAACATAACAAAAACACAAATTCTCTAAATTTCAGACAAAACAAATCAGACATCCTAATACTTTTATTAATGTATGTCGTATGATTCAGTAACTCAGTTAATCTCTAATCCTTCTTCCATTAATCGAATGAAATCTTCAGAGAAATTGAAACTTTTAAAAGTACCAACAATGGCTTCTCGTCATTTTTTTGCCATCACATCATTATTTATTTAATAGACTTTTCCCTTTTTTGGGTCTCTACTCATTAACTCATTTCCCACAGCGTATCCTTCTCCTCCATTTCAACAATTCTGCTCTTTTCAATGATAGGATTAATTAAATGCTTTGCCACCTTTTTTCTCTGAGCAAGACAGAGAGAAAATTAAATCGAGTGCGTGAGAAGTGAAAAATGTCAATGAAGGCGAAAAAATAAACGAGGGCAAGCATCGGTATGAGCTAGAAAAGGAGAGAAAAAGAGCAAAGACTAATGGAAAAAGAGATCACGCGAGGAAGAAGTCAAACCTAGTTGGCAACATTTCTGGAGTGAGAAAGAAAAGTTAATCGAACTTGCATCATATTTATTAAGTGAGAGAGAACTATTATATGCAAAAATTGAGGTATGGTCGGATAATTTAGACGGAAATCATACTTTTAACTATTTTAAGACAAAGTATATTGTAGTTTACTTGGGTTCAAATAGTCAACTATCCAGGACGTCACAAAAAAGAAAAACAACTGAAAAAAAGAAAGATAATCTGCCATATCACACTCTGTTTACTATTACTATCTGTTACTATTCATCATTTGGTTACATTTCTTATAGACGATAACATTCCTTCTGCTTCCGTTTTTATTACCCAAACACATCAAAAAGATATCAGAGATTGAAAAGTTGAAAGCGTGCAAATAAAACAAAAGGAAAACTGATACGAATCGTGGAGAAGTCGTCTTTGTTGCATAAAACTTTTACAGAGAGATCCAATGAACTCGAGCACTTCCGAGTCAGAGCACAAAACTCAAAAATGCATGGATACGAAAAAAATGAACAGTGAACACAGTAGGTAGGGCTTCGTAAATATGATTTAAGAAAATTAAAACTTTGCTAGAAGATTTGAAAGACTTCAAAATTTTGGTTACATTCTCTTACTTTTTATTAGTTTTTGATTTTTCGTACCACCGTATTCGATGTGACTTTGTGAGGAAAGGGATAACTTTTCAGAGTCCAGTATCATGTTTTCCAGTGATTTTTGGCGAATCCTTTCAATCATCATCTCAATTCATAAATACGGGGATTAGGATATCATGATAAAAAAGAGCTTATCATCCACACAAGGAGTTATCCACCGAAAAAAATGTAATCTCTAATCTCATCCCCTTTTTCACATAAACTATGTTTTTCTTTCATTTTAATATATTTCCTCTCCGGTGTCGGTCATAATGGTCATCTGATTATCCAGTTGATATGCAGAGAAATTGAAGCTTCAAAACACCAGAGTGATATTATTTGGGAATGGAGAATGTATTTGACTAGACAAGGAGTTACAAAAAATGAAGAAGTAAAACAAAACAAAGATGTCTGATGAAGTGTGGATATTGAGGTGGAAACGGTGACCGGGAAAAAAGAAGAAGAGAGAATTTTCAACCGACTAGGACGGAAAACTCACTTTATGCGCCGTTTGAGCAGGTGAAAAACGAAATTGGAGCGAGAAAAGGAGGAGGTAAACGGACAAATCGAGAGCAAGTTGAGTTTCATTTTTTGAAACACACTTTTTTTGAGGCAGAATGACGTGGTCAATGACCAGAATTGACACTTTTTAGAGAAAGAATTTTGAAGGAAGGAGGCAGATTCCCTGAAAAGTGCAAGGTCAGAAAAGCAGAAATTCAAAAGTTTTATGCATAAATTACTTTCGGTTGCGTGATTACAAATATACTTTCTAAATACGAAATGGATTCAAATAGATCATTCAAAAATGTATGAGTTTTATCAAAATTGAACAACAATTCAAATTAAGAATCCCCGAAGGGAAGGGAAGAATTAATTTTTAATCATCGACATTTTTGGCGAAATGCAAATCCCAGATAACTTCCGGCCACCATGATAAATCGGCTTAAAATGTACGTTTCGTTTTCGCACTTTTGGCTCATGATAGCTCATCAGTTGATTACATTTCCAAAACATTGAGAACATTTTTCAAAATTATCACAGGAAGAACTTTGTGGAAATAAAAATTTCAGCTTTTTTTGAACTCCACGAACACTTCTATTAATAGTCTGTTGTCAACGGAGATTATTATGAATGATCATGATAAGTAAGATAGCCAGTTTTGAACATGGACCCTGTAGAACTAAACTTACAAACAATCTTCAAAGTGATCCTTACTTCGTAAAACAAACAGAAAAAATGAAGAAGAACACTCAACAGACTTTTGAGGGAAAAAAGACGATTCAAATGACGTGATGACGAAATAAATAGAAACAAATCTCTTAAATCTTTTAACCTAATTCTACATCTTTTTTCTGAGAACACCACAAAAAGCTTATTTGCTGGTTCGAGATGGGAAAAAATGAGAAAGAAGAACGAGAGAGAAATGATAACAGGGAAGATAAATATGTGAATACATAGAAAAATATCGAATTCCTAGTACAATAACTATGTAAATATGACTCAAATATTTTTCTATTTTTAGGAAATCTCTTGACGACAGAATTCGATTACTGTAGTATACTGTACTTTCACATGGACACTGAAGGGAGGATGGGATATTTAGAAAGTTGACGAATGAAGAGAAAAGGATTATAAACAGGCAAAAAATGGAAAAGATGACGTCATTCTCATCATGGCAATTCGACGAAATTGAGGGACACAGTGTAGTAGTGTTTTATATTTTCTGTTCCGATGCGCACGGAGGAAAAACTTTTACATTCAATTTCGGACCGGAATAGTGCATTTTATGACTCTAATTCTGAACACTACTGCTTCTTCCAAAGGAATTTCAGAACAAAAAAGAGATGTTTCGCCCCCGCGCAAATTTCATTTTTAATATTCATCAGAAAACAGCTGAAACTTCAAGAGTATAAATCACCAAGTCATTTTTTATGAGGTAAGGCGTATAAATAAAAATTGACAGGTGATATCGAAACTTTTCCAATCAGTTTTTTTTTGGAAAGCACGTTTCAAAGTCAATGGAGATAAAGTTTTTTGAGCATTAAACGAAATTTAATCCCTGGGCGGAATTCGAGCACTTTTTGGGTGGCGGAGGCAATGACGAAGCAAAGTTTTTGAACTAGATGTAAGATTTTTGGGAGCAATGATGACTGTTATGTAGTGATTTGATGAAGAAGAAGAAGATGAGATACTATTTCTTCCTCCTCCTATTTTCTCGCCCAACAAAATCATACTTTTTGTTTTCCGCTTCTCTAGACATATCACTTCTACGTCACAGTTTTTGCTAATTAGAATTTTTGAGATCAGAAAGAAAAAAATGAAGATGAGACAAAATATCATTAGAAGTGATAATTCCAAAATCGGAAGCTTTTCTTATTTTTCAGCTGTATCATAACCAACGTCATATTTTACTGTCTGATCTCATTTTTCACATAGAACACCTGTAAGTCATTTCTAAGCCTTTTTAACACCCAAAAGGGAAATGTGTGGAAGTGCCAAAAAGAAAAAAAAAAGACATGCTGTCACCGTGACGACGAGAGAAATAATGTAACAGAGTCCTGAGGATAATGGAGACGAAAAGAGACACGTGTTAGTGGAAAGAGAGAATAAATTATAAGGTAGACATAGTTGATTATCAAATTTACATTTTGGGAATATAGTTTTAGTTTTCTTTACAGAAACATTCAATTTTGTGTTAAACTATTTATGAAAGAGAAATAACAAACCAGTACAAAAATAGCACATATTGGTTATATTTCAAAACCCCTGGAGATTTCGTAGTTTTCGTTACACTGACTATGATTTCATGAACTGAAATGATATGACCTATGGTCAAATGTGTGAAAAAGTTGGTAATCTGATCGGATAACCTCTTATGGGTGAGAGATGTTAGTCTGTTCTATGCACTCTGTATTGTTCGAAATCTCTAAATTGGAAACTTTGCCTCTAGAGAATTTGAAAGTAGTGGGCGAGTAATTCGTAATTTTCTTCATTCTAGGTACTTGAAAAAACGATCAGTTAAGTGCCTTCCGTTAATAAGAAAATCTACGTGACACACTCCGTTTCCGGTGTGAAAAATAGGAGAATCTAGGAATGAGAACGTAGATTCTCATAGAATTCCAAGATTTCTGGACATTTGCAAAAAAAAAACTCGTTGAAAAGAAAACCGAGCATCAGATAACACGGAAATCGAAAAGAAAAAAGCCGGAGTGGATGTAGAAGGGCAATGAAGAGATGTAGAGGGACACAAAAATGTGCTCCCGTTGTGAAAAAAAAAGAGAATAAAGAAAAGGGAGGAGAAGAAGGAAAGAAATGAATTGAATAGAAAATAGGAGAAGGAAAAAAAGGAATGAAACAATTGTAGACAAACAGGAAGAATAATGAAGATGATTACGGTGAAAAAAAAAGACTCTTCCAGCTGATATTATGTTCCTTTGAGAGTATTTTCATGACCACTTGGTCATCCGTTTTAATGAAAAATCTCTGAATGATAAATCTTCGTAAGCTTTTAAACATAATGATGAAAAATCTTCGAATCAGCGAAATGATTCCAAAATTAAGAAATTTTTGTATGTAGTCTTGGCCTCTCATTCAGCTTTTCCCTTTCTCGAAGAGTATTATGAGACTGTATGCAACTCTATCGTTTCTCTTTTTTCGCCGTTCTTTTCTCTAAAAGAATCTCCCTAAAGCTCCGTAGAGAGTACACATAGACGAGACAGTCAGTTGTGTGCCTGTGTAAATGTCGGTTTGTGTCTCCAATTTTGGGCAAACAACTGAACGTTTTGAGTGAAAAAAAGAACTGTTCCTGAGGCAGTGTTTCATCGAATCTCACAGTATTTTGAAGAGATGGATGGAGGAGGACGAAGAAGAGATGAAAGAGAGAGGTTGATTTGAAAAAAAAAGAAGAAAAAGAGCACTTGGGATCGAGTTTCATTCTCTGCATTTTTCAAGATCATAGGGCTTTTTTGCACCTGGTCAACTGAAAAGTACGGACAACGTGCCTTATCGAATCATAGTACTTTATCCAGAGAACATAAAGCCCATCGGAACCAAAAAAATGAAACGAATGGAGTATGCAAAAGTCCAAGAGCCCAGAAGATGGAGCAGTCGGGAAGAAGAAAAAAAGAAAAATTCCAAAACTTTCAAAAACATTCAAATGATGTCCTTTCTTTTTTCTCCTTCTTCTTCTTATAGTTGTGACATGGCAGATGACACATTGAATAGAGCAAAAAAAAAGAAAACGAGAGTGACAAACACACTCTCTCCCGTGTGTCTTGTCCATGGGATAGAAAATGGGACAAGAAAGAAGAAAGAAGAGAGCAAGTGATTGAGCAACGGGCGAAGGTGGTTTCTATTGATAGACGGACTCAAAAGTCCGAAAATCACCTCTCGGAAGTTGACATGCAGCAGATTGACAGAAGTAAAGAAGTTAGGAGTAAAAACGTTGAAACTCGTTGAGAAAATAATGATTGGGTTGCCAAGAAATGAGCAAAAGATCAACAGCAAACTGGGTTGAACAGTGGCCTGTGATGGTAAACAATGGAGATTCTGAATAGAAGGAGAAACAAAAAAGTGTTATCTAGTGAAATATGTTCTATCCGTTTGCTCAAAAATAGAAGTTTTCATATTTATTTTGTAACAAGGTGAGAACATTATGATCATGCCATTTGCATAGAAAGATCTGAAGTCGTCCAGCTTCTTTTTTCATGCGATGCTTCATAAGTTCTTGAGGGATCTCAAATTATTTATATATCTTCCGCTTTGTCATTTACAGTACTCTGTTGCGAAACCCTCGAAACAGATCAAAACTCGAAAAATTGTAGTTTACCAGTCCTTTTTTTCTTTTTCTCTGTTCCTAAAACTGTTTGACCTCTTTCCCTGTCCTCCGACTTTCATATGTTCTTTCGATTCTTCACAATCCGTTTGGCCGTAGAGCACCGCCCGCGACTCGAAACCCAAACTCAAACAAGACGATCAGTTGTCCCAAAGAAACATTCATAGAGCACCCAAAAAAATGAGAAAAGAGCCCCGGGGCGGCGCGACAAATTGGGCCGATAGACCGAGAAACACACACACACAAAAGGAAAAAAAGCGGAGCAATGGCGGACAGCAGAATAGAGATTGAGAAAATGAGGGGGAAGAAGGGTGTCAATCAAAGCTCTCGTCATCCAAAAAAGAAAAAAAAGAAGGAGATCTTGAAAGGAATATGGATAGAAAGGAAATGACAGAGACCCGATAAATGGGTCGGGAAATCATTTGTCAAATCATAGAGCTAACTGACTCAAGGTAAGTTTGGGTTAGATACACTTCAGGGGTACGGTACTTTTGGAAAAAACTTCGTCTGAGAAACAGGAACACTTCTCGAAAAATTGAAAACGTTTTGAAGTTTTCCTGAAAAAGTTTACCCATTACGATCTTCTTCAGTACCTCGTCACGTTTCTAATTGAAATTAGCCATTCGACGAAAAATTCGAAAAAAGAAGACACAAAAATAATGATGAGACCTAAAACTACTCGAAACCAGTTAATACGAGAGGAGGTTCACGGTAAAAAAAAAGGTTCAACTTCAACTAGATTATAGATCAAAAGAATCCGAAAGACGCAGACTAATCACGAGGTCATTTTCATTTCGAGAGTAGTGAAATGGATGAAAAGAACTGAAACACACAAAATTGGTCAAAAACTGGGAGGAAAAATATAGGGAAAAAGGAAGAGAACATTAGATTTCAACGGGTAGAATTGCACTGACAAAAGGGGGCAATTCAATTTTCAGAGAGAGTGAGGGGAAGAGGATCAAACATTGAAACAATCCGACGGTGATTCTGGAGAGAGAGAAAAATAGAAATAGAAACGTCACTTTTTTTGAAGTCAAACTAGAGAAAATAACGGACGGAAATTGGAAAAAGGAGACCGATATTTATCGAATCAACAGTGTGATTCATTTTTGTGTCGGCTAAACAGTAAAAACGGTAAGATGTTGAAAATTCAGTTTCGATTATCTAGGAAATTCATCGAAACAAGTTACGAAAGGGAATCTGGCAACACTAGAATTTCGAATACTTTTAGACTACGAAACTTCAATTATTCGTTTCAATTTATAAATCAAATATATCAAATTGGTCTGGCAATTATTGAAACATTCGATTTTTCCCCTTGATTTTTTGTTTGAAAAAAAATTTTTTTTTGAAATTTCGGAAATTAGAATCTTAGTCATTTAGTTACTCTTCGAGAATTCTAATTATCTTGAAATGAAAATCAATCTCTAATTTTTAGGAAGGCATTAAATTGCTTAATCGAAAATTCAACATCACAAAATTGTTCCACTATTCTTCTCATTGTACAGAAAGCTTTGCTAGAGCATACGAAATCAGTAGACTATACCACCCAAAAAGAACTTCTAAATTCTGAAACTGGAAAAGAAAGCAAGACAACTATGTTTCGTAAACATCCGCTCATGCGTTTTTTGTTGTGTTCTTTTTTTTCAAAATGAAGCTTAACGATAACAAACATTCAGAAATAGCTTCTGACAATTATAGACACTTTTGATTTGAAAATTTCAAAGAATCATCAAAATTGGGAAAAAATTTGTCAGAATTTTGTTTACGTCAGCAATGAAAGACATCGTGGTTCGGAATACAAATTGATTCAATTTTTGAAGAAATAGTCGCGATATTCAGAACATTATCCGGAAAATCGTCAGTTTTTCGAATTTTTTGCAATTTTTTTGATCAGAAAGACTAATTGAAAATCGTAATGATTTTTTTATCAGATTCAGACGAAAAAACAGAGGGGAGTTCAATTTAAAATAATGCGCAATAATAATTCTCAGTTAACCGCAACGTTTTGAGAATTTAGTTGTGATTTTTGTATTTTCGCAGTTTTGAACCAAAATGGGCGTTTGAAGTTTTTTTCTTGATTTTTTGAGATTAAATTTTAGGTTTTACGTGCCATTCGATTTTTTCATAGTAACGTTTTTTAACACACATTTTTATTTCATTTTTGAATTCTTTTTTTGAAATAGAAAAAACTCACATTAATTTGTGTTGATCCGTTACCCTTCGCTGACATTTATACTCGTTTTGTGTGCAATAAAGGCCTGAAAATATACAATTTTAAAGAATCAAAAGAAAAAATAGTTCTCAACAAGAAAGGAAGAAAATAAAAACATTGGAACAGAAATATAAAATGTGGGAGATTTTCGTCATCAAAATTTTTCAATTTAAAAATCGATACTTTAAAAGCGACAACAAATTCTGAAACACAGATTTTCAGTTTCGATTTTTTTCAGAAACCCGTATGCTTCCCAGAAGGTTGAAAATCGAAAATAAATTAAATAAAAATTTGAGAAAAAAATTTAAATAAAAAATTGGTATTATTTTTATTTGTTTTTTTTTTCTATAGATGATCAGCTAAAAAAAAAGTGTGTAAATTGGGAGTGTTGACGTCACGTGAAACGGAATGAAATGGAATCAGATGTTTGCCGATCGACGAGACACTGTATGAAACGAGGGGACGCAGACAACAGTTCATCAAAGCGTTGGCGGAGATAGTGCCCGCAACTTGGCGTCGGATCTCGTGTGTGCACTGCATCGTCCATTACGGATCAAGTTCTGGAAATTTTTAAAGTCGAGATTAGAAGCTCTGAACTTGATGAAAATCTGATCGGAACGATGCAAATTGAAAACTTTCTTGTGGTGTCCGAAAACGTTGTTTCGCAAGAAAACATAAGACAGGAATAAGCAGGGCCAAACAAAACATTGATAAAAGTAAAACTAACTTTGGTTTGATCTGGAAAAGAGAAGAGAAAAGGGATATAAAATAGTTTCATTTACTAAGGTCACTGTCACGTCATTATGTTTATCTTGCCTACAGGCAAACAGAAAAGATCATAGATTAGAATTGATGTTCTTATGTCTACTTATAATACAGGTAGAATAGAATTGCAGAATATGGGATACGAATAGTGAAAACGTCAATACAATGAAAATTGAACTTTATCTCCAACATGCACCGGTTTACTCATCTGCCCATGAAACGATTCGACTATTCTCATAACCTCCAGAACTGTCTCTTCTTCATTTGGCAGTCCTACAATCTGCACTGCATTTGGCATTGCTTCCGAGTTTGCACATGCATCTCTTTGTTTTTTCAGAAGATAATCATCTAAGAATTAACAATTTGTGATAGAGATGTATAATGACTTACTAATCGGGAATATTTTCTCATCGTTCAGATTGGCAACATCATCTGCTGTAACGTGACCAGCTGGAACGATTCCAGCCGGGAAATCGAGTAAATTGAAAAGTCCTGTAGAGAATACAGTGTTTGCAAGCTGTGGCGGATATTTATGAGGGATAGCAGGAGCTGAAAAACAAGTTTGATTAACTTACAACAATTCATTAATGAATAAACTAACTGCAAAAAGAAGGACAAATGAGAGCATCGATTTCCAAACTCTTCCAATATTCAATGAACTGAAAATGATTCGTCTCAATATGAAACGATACTATGACTCACTTTTAATCTATAAATGTCAGTTTCCTCTTGAATTCTCCTCAACTCAGCCAGATTTCCATTTCGAGATCTTGCAATGAGAGCTGCTCTTTTCGAGAATATTCGAATGATTGGAGTGAAAATCCAACGAACGATTGCCCAATCATTCAAACGAAGCATCATACTGAACTTTGCCATGTATGGATCCTCCGGCTCATTTTTGTAGAGATCCAGTATGAACTTTCCATCATCAGGAAGGACATTCTGAATTTATGTGATGAGTTCAGTGAGATCAAAAACTAAATTTACTTTGAATAGAAGAGATGCCACGTAGAATGGAGAGAAATTCGGATCGATATCTTCCATTTGAAATCTCACAATCTCACAGCCTGCCTCATCTAATTTGTTAACGGTTTCTAGAACAGCACGACGATTTCTAGAAAGAAAGGCTATCTTTTGAAGTTTTTTTTCAGAGAACCGAAGAAAAATCATTCAACTCACGATGGAACTGGTGGATTAAACCCATCATCATCGTACCATCCAATTCGAAACTTTTCTTTTCTCTCTTTTATCGAATTCATACGAAGTGGAGCTGGTGATGACATTGGTTCTAGTTTCCGATATTCAGGGGAACCAATGATAAGTTCCAAAAGAAATACTTGTTCCTTAACGCTTTTCGTATAAAATCCATAACTGAGTCCCAGACGACCACGGCCAGGAAGACCACCGTAGTTATACGACACATGGAAACGATCTGAATTGAAGAGATATTCATGAAACCCACAAACTCTCACTTACTCTGTGTTGGTTTCAAAGTAACCAATCCACAGAAGGCTGCAGGAATTCGTAGGCTTCCTCCTAGATCCGATCCAGTTCCAAATGGTGCTCCACCATCAGCAACTAAAGCAGCTTCTCCACCAGAAGAACCTCCTGGAGTACAATCAAGAGCCCATGGGTTTCTTGTAGTTCCATACAAAGGATTTGAACTTATATATGAAATAAACCCTTGGGGAACATTGGTAAGAACAAATGGAATCTGAAAAGATGTATACATAAAATTCAAAATGAAGGAATATTTAGTTACTCCTCCTAAGTTTCTCAAATGAGCTACAAATGGACAATCCACTTCCTTCTTTGCTTCAGCAAGTTTTTTGAGGAAACCAATAGTGGTGTGATATCCTTTCATCTGAAAATTTTGATTTTTATGAAAAACTTTAAAAAAAAAACTAACATCGAAGTTGCATTTCACACTAAACGGCACACCATATAATGCAGGTTTCTCATCAGAATTGTACCACATTTCATCGTGCCCTTCAGCTGTCTCGAATGCCTAAAACAATAAAGTTTCAAATCGAAATCAAAATTTGAATCATCTACTTCTCTAATCACTTCAGTAACACAATTTAATCTTGTTTGACTGTCGAGCATTTTTTGAGTGTAGGCGCAAAGTACTGTATATGCATTCAAGTCATTTTTTGATTGGAGTCTTTCTGTAATCTGTTGCTTTTGTAAGCCGAACTATTCTCTTGAAAACTTACCAATCAAACTTTGTAGGTCTAATTCTACAATTTCACGGAAAAAAGTCTCCAAGTCTTTTTCACTTTTCCATTTACCTACGATTCTTTTGTCCTTTAGGAGATTCTCTGGAGATGATAAACTTCTAAACATTTCGAATCCTTCTTTCCTCTGCTTGTCAAATTCTGCTTGATTAGCAAGCATTTCTGATGTAGGTCTCTTGAAAATGAATTGATTTTTATTGAATTTGAGATTATATAGAAGCTTACGTTTCCCATTGCTACTAGAGTGTATTTTTCTATTATTATGGAAAGAAAGAATGTTGAAAGACACGAAATAAACCGATCCTGTGACTGAAAAAGAAGAATTCGTCGTAGAGAATTAGAAGGTGAGAGAAGAAGGTCGTATTATCGAGATGAAATCAAAGTGACATGAAAAAAGAAATCAACAAAAAATTAACATTGATGAAAAGATCAATCAGCATGAATCAGAAGTTGAACAAGAACAGTTTCCGTAGTACTGTAGTTTCGAAGATGTAATTCCATTGCTTTGTTCAATACCCTCAACTTTGTCTATTTATATGTTCTCTCCCATTTCTTCTAGTTCTTTCTATATCGAATATTATTCAGGCTACAATTTTTGGTCCTGCCCACAATTTGCTCTCTATTTCTTGTTCTGATAAAAACTATTTCCAATGTATGTGAAGTGTTTTCATGTCTGAGTTTCTCACTCAAGAACTATTTCGCCTTTTGTGATTTGTTCAAGTAGAACGTCTTTCGTGCTGCGTATCTCTCAAACTTTCTATTTCATATTTTGTGATTTGATTTCACTTGGAATACTCTAATTGAAGACGATGACTGAATTCAAGACACACTCGGACTTGTGACCTGAAAAGTACTTCACTAGAACATGTATTGGGTGGAAAAGACATTTTCTTTCTTGAATTCTCAAAACAATACGTTTTGAACTACATTGTCACCCTCAACCAAAGGAAGAGGGTCTGCAAAAATTGTTCACTGGGTCTTATAAAAGGCCCTGAGAGGTATTCATTAGAATAACGTTGGTTGGTACCATGCACGGAAAGGTCATTTATTGTGTGTACGGACATCTCCCGGGTTCCGCCGCTCGCTATGTTTTGCACAGGGAGTGGGCGGGGCTAATTTTCCTTTTGGGATATTGGAGAGAAGTTGCTTTTTTCAGTCAGTCAGTAAACTGAGGATATCTGAGTAAATTGAACCTGTGAAGTATTCACGGAGCCAAAAACGGTGCCAAAAACAAGAAATTGAAGAATAATATTTTGGAATGGACTTAAATTTCATCAGATCTGCCTTCTGTTAAACTTGGCCAAGTTCTCATAAATCGTTTGTGATCTCGGTTT
Source organism: Caenorhabditis brenneri (assembly GCA_000143925.2). Lineage (NCBI taxonomy): Eukaryota > Metazoa > Nematoda > Chromadorea > Rhabditida > Rhabditidae > Caenorhabditis > Caenorhabditis brenneri. Next base: position 6,070 of record GL380174.1, on the reverse strand, counting down.
CAAATAGTAATAAACGGCTATTCTGTCCCGTGCTTGAACATTCAAATCAACTCCGTTTTCAAACTTTAGGAGAGAATGTTTCATGGAAGAAAGTGCCCAGAATAGGTGGGTTACTGGCATAAAGAAGGTACACTCTTCCATCAGAGATTGAATCTCTTGTTCTCTATTAGTTGAAATTCGATTTTTGAGCTGAAAAACTAGAAATAAAGAAAGTGTATTATGAAAGTCATCACTACCTTATTGTCTGCATCCAGATAAGATTCACACAAAACTCGAAGATTCGGTGGGTTCTCAGTTAACTCTTGATTTATATTGATTCCTGGATATTCAGCAGGATAATCTATTGCAGACTCTGATAAATACATGGTCAAATCGAATCCCCTGCAGTTGTAGTTTGCAAATTCACAATCGATAAGAACTAATTCTTTTGTTGGGATCAGTTCAAGAATATTCGAAATCTGAAACAAACTCTCTGAAACTTTTTGAAGGAAATAATTCGTTTACCCCTAGATCACTATGTCCAAAAACCAGTGTATGTTCAAATATTTCCTTTGCCCATTTCTCCAGAATATCAATCTCTTGACTCAAACTTTCGATTGAAACTTGTTTCGGATGAGATGAATAGTTTACTGTAGTTGTTTGAATCTCGTAGTCTTCACCACCAAGATCACTGAAATGAATTGAAATGATACGCATTTTTTAAATGAATTGAGAACCTGTATCCTTGAAGCCATTCTTTCATCAACTGAAAACATCTTCTATTTCTTGAAACTGGAATATCCAGAGAATGAAAACGTGGAATTACAGCACCAACTCGTTGACATATTCTATGTTTTTAGAAAGATTATAAGATCTGTATCATTTCCACTTACTCAGGGTTACGAGAATCCTCTTTCGTAAAATAATTACTTGGAAGAAACTCTTCTAATCGCCCTCCGTCAAAGAATCCATAAAGTTTTGGACCAAGTCCTCGTTCTGAAAATTAGAAGTTTATTCAAAACCTGGAATTAATTGTTTTACCAGAAAGAATAGCAAAAAGGACCGTATCCGCAAAAACAAGGTTTGGTGTCTGTCGGTGAATTCTGAGAAGATAAGAAGTGGTAGAAGAGGATGACGTCACATGGTATAAATAGTTTGATTGTCCACCCCTAAAAAAATCATATATTTATTGAAAGGGGTTTGAAAATAATCTTACATATTTTTAGAGAACTTGATTGCGAGTAATATTCTTCCATTCTCCGCCCAAAAAATCCACACCTAATTGAATTACGTTGTCCTTTACTATTTCAGAATTCAAAGCATTTTCTAGGAACAGTTTCTGCAAATTACTTGTTCATGGATATTTTCACACGGATTATTTCTTACACACCTCAATCTCCGACATTTTCTAAAGATATAAAGGAAAAACCAAAAATGCAGTTGTTTGTTTGTATAGGAAAAGCCAAAAAGTCTTATGGTCTCGACTATATACGGTGGCCTGAAATGTGTACATTGTGAATTTTCAATCGAACATTTTCGAATAATCAAAGAAAAAATGTAAAAAAAAAGCTGCGGTTCATCAGAATTTACTTTGAATTGTTCATTAGAGACATTGAGAGAAGAGGCTAAGTACACGTTGCCTTGTCCTTCCCCTGCTGGAGAGACACTAGCTGTTTGAACATGTTATATGATTACACCCAATTTAACTGATTATCATGTTTGGTAGACTATTTTGCAAAACATATGCCCCAAAACAAACGAACAACGCAAAAAATTCGTAGGAAGGAGCGCGAGCTCATATTGATTTTTTTCCCGAAATAGCCCAGGTCGCAAGAAAAAAGAACAGAAAGTGAAGGGAAACATTTATTAAGTTAAACTAAAACCTGTTTAAAAGTTCAAAATGATTAAAGAAATCGAAAAGATATATAAATACAAGGCAAATCGAATGTTTTACATAAAAGAATAATGCTCTAGAGCTCATCGTGAACCTTTGGCTCCAATTCTGGATAAACGTTCTCGATGAACCACTTCATGTCCTTGCACTTCAGACGATCTCGCACTTTGATGTTTTCACTGATGTCACCGAATACAATCTTCGTTCCACGTGGCTTGGCAGCAAAGAATTTCTTCTGAAACGATCAAACTGATAGGTGATGTGGTTTGAAATGAAATGCAGTTTACCTCATATTCACCAAGCCATGTTTTGGCAACTCTAACAGCATTGTACAAGGCAGTGTCCATTCCTGGTTTAGAAGTGTATGGACGACGCATTCTGAATACATGTCCTACTCGGGAGCATGGAGCAACAACAACACGTCCTCCACAAAGCCAGGCCTGGAATATAGAAAATAGAGTTCTAGCCTTTTTATTGTTCATTTCTGATTTTCTACAGTTTCAAAAAAAGGTGTCATATCTTGACAACTCACCTTCAGAGACAATTCGATATTCTCAGATCCCCAAATTTCCATTCCCATATCATATTCTCCTAACTCAATGAAATATTCTCTTCTCATAGCAAGAAGGCCTCCTGGCATAGCTGGCGAACTGAAATAAAATTTACTAGAGGTCAATGCTTCTTCTCAATTCCTCACTTGAATGGCTTCACATTGTTCTCTGGAGTCTCGAAATATTCCCATGGAAGGTAGATCCATTTGAATGTAAGCCCCCAATCAAATCCACTTTTTGCAACCATTGATGATGAATAATCAAAAGAAACTGGATTGATCAAATCAACAACCGGAAGGGAAATACTGAAATGAAAATTAATTCTTGATGGTTTATATTAAATTTCGAACCTCTTTGGATCCTCTTTGATTGGTTGAAGAAGTGGTTCTAACCATCTTTCTGCAACTTCACAATGGGAATCCATGAAGACAATAACCTCTCCAGTGGCAAGTCTCGAAGCATGTACTTTGGCACGGATAAGCCCCTGCAAAATAATAATTACAATAAAACATCAGAATTGGATTTCACCTGTCTGTATTCACTTCTTTTGATAATCAGTTTATCTTCTAATCCCTTCAATTTTGCGAACTTCTCCAAATGTTTTGTGAGGACATGCTCATCTTCTGAAGCGTCTTCATATAAAACTATTTCTTTGAGAAGAGATTTTGGAGTGAATTCAATGATTCCATTGATCATTCTGAGAATTGTGGAGAGAGCCTCGTTGTGATGGATAACAACGATAGAGGTAGAGAACGAGGCATCATATTTCTCTTCTTCGCATCTGAAAAAAACTTTCGATGAACTTGCTTTTCATCGATTCCTAAACTAACAGTTTGTGAGCTTGTTTTCCAACGTTTCTCAATGGACCCAACTTTTCGGATGCTAAGACATCGAATGCAAAGCTTTTGATTCCCCATTCAGACTTTGTCTTCTCCTGAAAAACATATTTATTCTCTTATTGAGGAGGAAACTGATAAGATAACATACACTCTCATTAAGTTCATCACGGACGGTTGTGTGGTTACATTTTCGCTCAGCTGGAGTTTTCAAAGCCAACCAACCTTCCAAGCTGAAATAAATGACAATTGATTATTGAGATAGTGACTGATTCTAAAATTCGAACAAACTTTCGAATCTTCGAACCCTCTCAGAAACAATGTTCTAGAAGATGTTCATTGTGCTTTGAGGGTATACTGTAGGCAGTAAACTCTATTTGATTATTTCAGTCTACAGTATCCAAAAACATAATCTAATCTTTTTCTGATCAGTGATTACTGTTACGCCCCAAGAATCGGTGAACTCACTTCTCATAAGGATCCACGTGTTCACATTTTGGAAGTTTTTCCTTCTCCGTTTCACTTGAAAACACACTTCCACTGAATAGTAAAACACACAAAAATGAGGAAACGACAAGTTGCCGCATTCTGAAAACGAAGAAATTAGTCTTGTAAAAGAAAAGGAAACGATATCAAGAATAAGTTCCAAATCATTCAGAAATTTCCGTATAGCAAATCAAGAATCAGAAATGAATTGAACAAAAAATAAGAAAACTTCCTTCTTCATCGACGATTCGTTTCATCTAATTCTCTTCTCAAGACAGAAAAAAAGAGAAACAGAAACAAGAAATATTCCAGTTTCCGCATTTCCGAAGTCGCCTTTATATATGCGTCTTCACCGTTTTGGAGAGATTCTACGTCTCCAATATAAAAACTTGTCTATCTCATTTATATTTCTCTGCGTTCTAGAACTTTCCTAATCTCCTGTTCTATAGAAGTTATGAACGTTTTGGAGAGGAAGAATGTCATTGTGCCGATAGAACTGTGGAAATATTTATCAAAGTTTAATGCGAAGAAGTAGGGTGTACTGGTAAATAGTCTCATTAACGGATTATGATCGGGCTTCTATTCCTCAAACCAAGGAAATAGCTCTCGGCATAAAACCCTGGTGAGATGTTCTCGGTGTGCTCGACCCATTCCGAATGTTTGCAGCAATAGCTAACTACACAATATTCGCGTTGTAATGCAACTCTCTCAGGGTCTTGCATAAGACGCAGTGAACAATTTTTGCAGACCCTATTCTTAAGAATAGGGTGACATATCTGATTATTCGTTTGGAGGCTGTCTGAACAAAAGGAGGTTTTCAAAAAGAAAATAAAAAACTGATGGATGAATATTAGTGTTTAGAAGGCGTCAGCTACCGAAAACCAACTGGTTTATGCCTTCTTCTTTTTCCTCTCCATACCGAATAACCTAATTGAGGCCAAGGCCAGTAATTGAAGAAGGTAGAAAAACAACAAAAAAGCAATGTGTTCAGATTGTTTGCATATAGAAAAACCATCGAATGTTTGATGGTATAGTGACCTTGTTCCTTCTTTTGGAGATTGCTATCTGCGGTGAAACCAATCGACGAAATCCATTGCCGAATACTTTTTCTTCGATTTTTGTTATCAATTCCGAAAATTAGAGAAATGCGACGTCAGTGCTGGAGGAAACTCAAAATTCATGATTTTGTGTAGATTACTGTATGAAACTATTGTAAAGCACATTGGCATAGAAACTGAATATCGTTCTGAAGAATTGCATTTAACATTTATTGTAACGAAAAAATGAATAAAAAAGGATTTTCTTGACATGAAATTCGAAGTCTGTACAAGCTATATTTAATTTCAAGGTACTGTGTATCCGGAGGAGTTTTCGCTTCTACTACTTTTCTTGCATGCATGTTTGTAGCCACTCGTTCACTGTCGCAACAGATATTTCAAATGCTTTGTTTAACTGAAATAATAAATATTGAAAAAAATAAGATCTTCAAATAGAAAACATACTGTAATTACCGTAATTAAAGTCTATGGACCTCGATTTTTGAAAGAAGATAACACCTTGAAAATAGATCAACCAATAGAGCTTGAAAATGAACATGGACTTTTTTTGTTGATACTGTGCAGTATTGTGTTTTTCATTAATCACTCCCTATAAATATTAAGAGACGTTTTCTGGTTCGGGAGACATTAGGCCCATTGGCTGGGGCACACATGTATGAAACGAATGGCAGAGCTTAGATATTATGTGTGGTGGTTACCCTCACCCCTCTTATGAAAAAACACAACTTTAATTTTGGCCCCGCCCCCTTCCATATTTACAGTAGCCTGTCAAAGTTGAAAAGTCAAAATTTTTAGTTTTTTAGATAGAGCCGAAAACTTTTCAGAAATGAATTTCCCACATGTTTTTGAACTTTTTTCATGTTGACATCAAAATTCCTACTCGACTGCATCACACCAAAAAATGAGTTTTAAATTTTTTTTTTTCAATTTTTCCCGTTTCCCCAAAAATTTTAGTACTAGTGACGGAAAATTAAATTGCGGAAAAAACTATCTCATGGTACTGGTCATCGATTTGTAATAGTGTTTCGAGGAAATTTTTGGACCCCCGGGGGTTTTTGAGCCAAAATATGCTGATTTTTGGCACTTTTTCATGGGGTCCCCCCTGTTCGAAAAAATCGAAAGTCTGGGATTTGGCTCAAAATTTTTTTTCAGAGTGTCCTATTGGTCGGTCATATGCTCCCAAAAAATTAGACCTCAATGTTCACTTTGGGCAAAGTTACAGAACCCTCAAAAAACGGCTAAAAATTGACTTCGGGACTCGAGGAG
>GL380173.1:23681-55910 GCA_000143925.2 Caenorhabditis brenneri | reverse complement strand
GAAATTCACGTAACTTGACCTACAAAAGTCGGCGGCCGAAAAAAAATATTGATTCGAGCATAACTCGTGCTCAGCTATCAGATGGTATATCTCACTAACTGAAACTCCACTTCGATGTCTGAAGGTTCCCTAGTAAGAGAGAGGTTGTGGGATTCCGGGCTTTGTGTATGCGCCTTTAATGTTAAAGTATTGTCATCATATTTTCTCTTCTCCATTTCTCATTATTTTTTAGCTTTGTTTTCGTTGGAAATGTTGATTTTTCGCAGTTTTTTTCTGAAAATTGTCATTAGAGCGCTGAAAATAATCAAATTGAGCAAAAACTTCAGCAAAATTTCGTCAAAAAATTTATTTTTTACAGAAAGTCTGAAAATCGGTTATTCTGTTTTGAATTTTGACCATTTTCCCGTGTTTTGTAGAAAATACGGCAATTTTTTTCCGATTTCCCGCCTTGAAAAGCCCACAATCCCCTGGTTTTCGCCTCAAAGCCGTCATTTTTGCTGGAAAACCGATGAAAAATGGAAAAAAAACCTCTGAAAACTACCGTACTTCAAAGGAACATGCCTGGGTCCCACAGCGACTTGCTTATTTTTTCGGGCTTTGTTCATGCGCCTTTAATACCGGAGTGCCGTCAGCGTTTTTTTTGCTATTTCTCATCATTTTTTGGCATTTCTCACGATTTTTTTTGCTGGAAAAGTCGTTTTTTCGCTGTTTTTGTTTGAAATTTTCAATCGAGCGCTGAAATTATGAAAAATTTTAACGAAATTCCTCCGAAAATAATTATTTTCGTTCGAAAAACTGCAAAGAACAAATTTTTGATTTTTTCTCGTTGATAGTGCAAAAAAATCCACGCTTCAGAATTCAAAAATCCGATTTACCGCCTTGAAAGGTTCAAGTTTTTTCTTTTTGTCTTTTCTCATCATTTTCAAAATTTTTTTGCTAGATAAGTGGATTTTCCGTTGTTTTTACCTGAAAATTGTTATCGGAGCGCTGAAAATTCTCAAATTAAGCGAAAATGCTAGCGAAATTCTGTTCAAAAAAAGCATTTATTCTATTACGAAGTGCCGAAAACCGAATTTCAGCTATTTTTCTTATTTTTCTCAACTTAATCAATGCTCAAATATATCCGATTTAGCATTCGAAAATCCGATTTTCTCTGAAAGCACTTTAAAGGAGCATGCCCGTTTCTCACAGCGACTTGCTCATTTTCTCGTGCTTTGTTCATGCGCCTTTAATACTGTACTACTGTCATCATTTTTTCTTTTTCTCTTTATCATCACTTTTTAGCTTTTTTCCCGCTGGAGAAGAAGAATTTTCGTTGTTTTTACCTGAAAATTGCGTTAACAGCATTGAAATCTTTTGAAATTAGCGATGCCTTCGATAGAAATCCTCTGGAAATGATAACTTATTTCGAAAAAATGCAAAAAACAAAATTTTGGTTTTTTTCTCGTAAAAGTGCACAAAATCCCACAATTTAGCATCCAAAAATCCGATTTTCGGCCTGGGAAGGTTCAAATTTTTTCTTTTTTCATTTCTCATCATTTTCAAAATTTTTTTTGCAGGATAAGTGGATTTTCCGTTGTTTTAACCTGAGAATTGTCATCGGAGCGCTGAAAATTCTCAAATTAAGCGAAAATGCTAGCAAAATTTCGTCAGAATATGCAATTTTATACGGAAAATCTGAAAATCGGTCATTTTGCTCCAAATATTGGTTCTCTCCCCGTTTTTTTTGTAAAAAATACCACAATTTCGTGCGGTGGGCCTTCAAAAATCCTTTTTTTTCGCCTTGAAAAGTTCAAAAACCCCATCATTTTTGATTTTTTTGACCGAAATCACAAGATAGTCTCCATTTTTTCTCGTGAATTTCCCCAAAAACGTATTTTTGCTCAATTTTCAATGTCTCTCTCTATCTCTCTCAAAAACAAACAATTTTCGCTGAAAAATTGAAGAGAAATGGGAAAAATCTTCTCAAATCTACCGTACTTCAAAGGAACATGCCAGCCGTTGATGGGTCTCACAGCGGCTTGCTTGTTTTTTCCGGCTTTGTTTATGCGCCTTTACTGTAGTACTGTCATCGTTTTTTCTTTTTGTCATTTTTCAGCATATTTTCTTTTTTTTTTCGCTGGAAAAAGAAGATTTTTCGTAGTTTTTTTCCTGAAAATTGTAATTAGAGCGCTAAAATCCTTAAATTTAGCAGAAAATTCAGCAAAATTTTGTCAGAAAAATTTTTCACATAAAATCAAAAATCATTTTGCTCCAAATATTGATCATCTTCCCGTTTTTCTGTGAAAAATATAGCAATTTCTTTTGCTAGCACTTCAAAAATCCGATTTTCCGCCATGAATAGTTGAAACACCCAATCATTTTCGATTTTTCGACCCAAATCACAAGACCATCCCATTTTTTTCTCATGACTCGCGCCTTTAATACTGTACTACTATCATCTTTTTTTCTTTTCGGAATTTCTCATCATTTTTTAGCTTTTTTCGCTGTAATTGAAGATTTTTCGTTGTTTTTACCTGAAATTTATAATTGGAGCGCTAAAATCCTCTAGGATTAGTGATGATTTCGACAAAATTCCTCCGAAAATAACTATTTTCGTTCGAAGAACTGCGAAAAACACCTTTTTGGTTATTTCCTCTGAGAAAACTCAATTTTTGCACAAAAATCGCTAATTTGGCATCCAAAAATCCGATTTCCCGCCTTGAAAAGTTCAAAAAACCCCATCATTTTCGATTTTTTGACAGAAATCATAAGACCATCTCCATTTTTTCTCGTGACTATTTCAACAGCTTGTTTTTGCTCAATTTCCGATTTTTCCCCACTCAAAAACAAGCTCGGTACCAGTCCCAACCCTCTCTCCCCAGGGGAAGGGCCGTGGCCTCTCACCACGCAGCAAGTGCGCCCCACTGACAATGTAATCGTTTTTGCCTCCCCAGGCTCTTGGGATGAAGAAGAAAAGGGGGAGAGTACTCGTTCTATCTCTCAGTGCGCGCGCGGTGCACAAATAACCATTTGGTATTAGGGGCCGCTCTAATTTTCTATCGATTTTTCGTTTTCCCTTTTTTCCTCGTGGAGAAAATTTTTTTTTACTTCACGCCATATTCCTTATCAGAAAATCACGTGATTTTCACGACGAATTTCCTGCAAAAACAGAAAACATTTCAGAAATCGAACCAAAATGATCGACGACTCAGAGATCGGTGATCTACAAAAAGGAATGGACACGAGTGATGTGGCCATGGTAGGTTTTTTTAACAGCAATAGTCGCTTCTAAACCTCCTCAGTTCATACCATTTCAGACAGACGTCACCGCCGAAGTCGCTCGCGATTTTTTGCTGAGTCTTTTCGATTTGGAGGGAAAATCCGACCAAAAAGTGGTGCGCAACGCCGACGCGATCATCGATGTTCAAAAATTGACGTTTGATGTGCCTTCGCGGTCACTACAGTCCAACATCACTGAGATTCTCACCAAATTCGTTCTGCTGTCACAAGAGGGTCAGCGGAGGGCGTCTTCTGGTCGGTGCTATCAATTCATCGACGATTCCAATGTTAGCGGATGCCGGGAGGAAGATTCCATCGAGTTCTTGTTGGGCGCTTTTGTCCGGTGCAATCATGAGTTGGGAAAGGTGAGTAAAAGTGTTAAATTTCTGAGAAATTGGGTCAAAATACCTCAAATAGGGAAAAATGCAGCCAAAAATGGCATTTTTCTGCTAGACTTGATTTTTTTTCACCAGTTACAGGCTGAAATCCCATCATTTTGATTCCAGAAAGCTTAAATAAGCTTCAAAACGGGGCTCAAAACCTAATTAACGTACGAAACTTGTTCCAAAGCTCTGACAATCTCAATTTCTCCTTTTTTCAGTCGCAAAATAAGAGGTTGCAGCCCAATTTTCGTACAAATCAATGTTTTCTGTCGTTATACAGTCGAAAATAAGTGAAATTGCTCAGAATTTTGGCCTGAACAGCCTTTTCGCCCAAAAAAAATCTTCACGATCTGAACTGACCTGAAGCTAGTTGAAATCAACTGTTTTTAGTCGAAAATAGCTACGTCTTCCAGTAAATTTGAGCGCAAAGTGGCCTTTTTTCGTTTCAAAATCATAAAAAATACGTTTCGTACCCCTGGAAATGAATTGTCAATCGAGTCGAAAAAGAGCAGTTGCAGCTCTATTTTTGTGCACTTTTTCGTCTTTTGGATCCCAAGATCCGATTTGAGATCAATTCTCGTACTACGAGCTCAGGGCTGCCGAAATTTGATTTCTGGAGCTCAGAATCACTTAAGTTGTGCTACTGGAGAATATAACTGTTCTAATCTCGTTTCTGGAGCTCAATATTTCCCAAAAACTCAGTTTTCTCGTCTTGAAAGCTCAAGATCACTCAAAACTTCGATTCTAATGCTCAAAGTTGCTCAAGTCTGTTTTGTGGAGCATAAAAGCGTTCAAATCACGTTACGGGAGCTCAAAACTGCTCATTTTTCGTTTCTCGAGCCTAAAATCCCTGAAATCTCGTTTCTGGAGCTCAAAACTGCTCAAATCTCGTTTCGGCAGCTCGAAACTGCCCAGAATCTTTTTTTTTTCTCGTTACCGGAGTTCAAAGCTGCTCAAATTTGTTTTCTGGAGCTCAAAATCACTCAGTTTCCGTGTCTGGAGCTCAAAACTGCTCAATTTTTGTTTCTCAAACCTGATATTTTTGAAATCGTCATTCCGAAGCTCAGATCTTCCACCAGTAGACCATCCCTAGCTAAAATTGCACAAAAAAGAGCCCAGAACCCCCATATTTCTAACCCAAAAACCTAGTTTCCCACCTACCCAACCCTCTAACCCTCTAATTTTTCCAGACCACCATCTCCGATCACTCAAAGAGCACAATCGAGACTATCAAAACTGCAATCGTCTCAGTCTTCATCATGATCCACCGAGGCTACCTGGACGACACTCTGAATGCCCGACGTGCTTGCCTCGTCTTTGTCCGACGTCTTCTCGAGGAGACCGTCTCGTGCACGTTCCTCCGATCGCTTCTCGAACACGCTGCAAATCCAGAACTCTGTGATGAAGATGCCCTCGACGAGGTCTTCAATCCAGTCTTTGAAGTGCTCCGATCCGGCTTCAAGGCCCAGCACCTCGAGATGAATAGCGATGACGTCGCGCGTGACATTCTCCGAGTGATGAACACCCTCTTGACGATCCGACTCAACGGAAACGGCCCTCGACCGCTCTGCAAAGTCCTCGCAAACCGCGTCGACTTCCTTCCCACCGTCGCCGAGCATTTCAAGGGACGAGAGTTCGGAGTGATGTCCTACCTAGGACCATTCTTTGGCTATGGTCTGATCTCCTCACAGCGTCGCCCCAATATGCGAGTGTTCGTGAATATGGAAGATGAGGCGCGCAAGAATGATGGGACGGTGCTCATGGAGCAAACTCAGTATCACAACCGACTTTCCTCCATTCGCCAAGGACTCCACCAGCTCATTCACCCGATTGCCGCTGAGGGATCTACTCGGAATATTCTCATGAGATGGATGGCCACGTTGATTTCGGCGAATCATCAGAGATCCCGGGCACAATATGACGCCGCCGAAACTGTCGATGATCACTTTATGGCCAACTTCCTGTCGGTTATGTATCGTTTTACGGAGAAGATCGATCTGGCCAAGATTCAAATGGAGTACCCGTTCTTGCCGGGAACTTTGGCTGATATCACAAAGGAGACGAGATTGAAGATGGATGAGTCGATGGCGGCGGAGTTCGCTACGCAATATGGTGAGTTTTCGGTGCTTTGAAGCGTTTTTTTTTTGACGATGAAAATCCATTTCGTCTTGAAAAAAAACTTGGAAGTCGTCGTTTTTAGACCTGGTGAAAGCCTTTTTTTTTGACGGATTTTGGGTTGCTTTTCATCAGCGAAATCACCGGTTTTTCCTATTTTCGTCCTGAAAAACGCGGTTTCTCAGAACCAATTTTCCCAATTTTAGCCAATTTTTTTTCCTTCGAACCTTCATTTCTGCTCGAATTTTGCGTTTTTTTTGCCAAAAGTGGCATTCTTCATCTGAAAATCACCTTATAATGTTTCGGAATACTCAGGTTTTCTGAAAATAATATTTTAGAATGAACTCCGATTTTGTGAGAAAAACCCACGAAAAATTGGCTTCTGGCTTCAAACAACCCCATTTTTGGACTGAAAGCTGTATATTGAGACCAGAAAAGCCCCAAAAAGTTTTTTTTCTCGGCCAATAAGCTGAAATCCTGATTTTTAGTAGGAAACTGCTCGAAAAACCAGAGTTTTTGACACAAAAATCAATTTTCAACCAAAAACTCCCTGGATTTAGGTCCAAAAACCACGAAAAACCATGCTCTTTACAAAAAAATCACTTTTCCAATCGAAACCTTCTTGATTTTAGAGCCAAAACCCTCAAAAACCCCCTTTTCACTTCCCGAAAACCCCGAAAAAATCCCATTTTCCCCTCCAAACGCTTCAATTTTTCAGCCGACCGACCAGTGGAATATCACTTCTCGAGCGTGTGTTTCTTCCTAACAATGGCCGCGCAGAAGCTGTTCTTCCCACCGCTCATCCGAACCATCGTCGAATACTCCCGACACGCGAAGGACGCGAAAAAACGAGTGGATCGGACCCGCGAGAAGCTCCAACACACCACAAATAACTACGAACGAGAGCAGTTGGAGTTGAAGTTGAAGCAGGAGCAGGAACAATACAAATACATTTCCCTCCATTTGCTGTGTGTCAAAACGCAGGTCATGGATCCCGCTCTACAGGCGTCCGCCTTCGATTTCGCTGCGAAACAGCTCAAAATTGTGATGAAGGCGTTGTGTGCCGACCTGAATTTGATGGGAGATGATAGCCAATTTCCCCAGGAGCCCACACAAATGTTCTGTGCGTATCCGGAGCACTACCTGGAAGACGTCTTCGATTTCTACCTCTTCTGCCTTCAATTCGCACCGAAAATTGTCATGGAGAGCACCACCGAGTGGATTCAACAGTCGACGGTCATTTTCAGCCACTATGAGTACGTCAAGAGCCCGTTCCTTGTGTCGAAACTCGTCCGCCTACTCGCCACCCTTCAACCGCCCCTCTGGTATAACGTTGTGAATTTGCGAATGTCCCAACAGCGACTTCTGAATGCAATGATCAAATTCTATTCGGATTTTGAGGATAGCGGCGATTTCTACGAGAAATACAACGTCCGTGGAAATATTCAGTACATGTTGAAGAAGATGGGCGATGATATGTACTATAAGGCGAAATTCATGGATATGGCCCGCGAGTGTGGACCCGAATTCATCCGTTTCGTTAACATGGTCATCAACGACGCCACGTGGTGCATTGACGAGAGCTTGTCGGGACTGAAGGGAGTGCATGAGATCGAGAGAAAGATGGCGAAGTAAGATTTTTGGTTTTTTTGAAGTTTTTTTTTCACCAGAATTTGAAGATTTTGGCCAAAAATGCGGGTTTCTTGGGCACTTTCAGTCATTTTAGACTCATAAACCCGTTTTCTAGCTGCTTTTGACCATTTTAGTCCCTATTTTTGCGATTTTAAGCTGATTCATGGTGCCAAATGTGCCAAAAATTATTTTCAAATCCAGATTTTTCTGACGGTTTTCGGAGCCATTATCTGAATTTTCCGGCGAAATTGACCGCTTTATCGGACCCAAAAAATGTCTGGAAACGTTCAAACAGTAGTCAGACCCCGCCCACTTTTGCTCAATTTTCGGTTGCTCTGGTCGATTTTTCAGCTTGATTCTAACAATTTCGATAGGAATCTACCCGTTTGGGAACCTTTTGCAATGAAAATTGGCCTGATTTTGGAGTTTTCTGGTCCATTTTGGGGCGACAAGCGTTCTAAATAGTTGGTTTCTTTGCTTTCTGAGTGAAAATTCCTAAAATTTGCCATTTTCCTGCCGAAAAACCAGCGAAATTAGTTAGTTACCCGGTTTTTCCTAGCGAAAAACTCCAAAAATGACCCATTTTCCTCTCCAAAACCTACTAAAAATAACGATATCATTTCCAAAAAACCTCTAATTCGTTTCCTATTTTCAGCGCCGAAGAATGGGCAGCCACGGATCAGGAGCTGCGTAACCAAGACTTGGGACAACTGGACGAGGCAAAACGCAAAGTGACAGGATGGCTCGGCACCGCCAAAAGCAACCTGGAATTGCTCTTATCCATCACCGAGAACTCGCCCGAACCATTCCGAACGCCGGCTCTTGGAGAACGACTCGCCGCAATGCTCAACCACAACCTATCCCAACTGCTGGGTAGTAATCGACAGGATTTCTTGGTGAAAGACCCGGCCAGTTATGGATGGAAGCCGAGAGAGTTCGTCAGTCTGCTCATCAATATCTACCTGGGATTGAATGTGCCAGCCTTCATCAAATTCATCGCATATGATGAGGTTGGTTTTTTTTTCAAAATTTTTCCATAGAAGAGCGACGTGTTTAGCCAAAAAAAAGACTCAAAATGGTCGAATTTTGAATGAAAATAGCCTAAATTTGGCTCAGAATTTCACATTTTCGGGGCATATACTCAACTGCTATTGGGGTGATTAACTGCTACAGCCATAGCAGTTGATACATGGCGAAATTAGCAGTTGGTCCATAGCAATAGAGCCGAACATAGCAGTTGAGACGCTAGCAGTTACAACATAGCAGTTGATCACCCCCATAGCAATCGAAATTTATTTATTTTATTTTATTTTGATTACGATCTTCAAGATCGTGAGAGAGAAAAAAATACAATGATAATACAAAAAAAAATCAGAATACAATATCATAATCACCATACAACAGTATAATCGAAGCGGGAATAGTCAAATTAGTGGGAAGGAGAAAATTGAATTGGAAGGGGGGGGGGGCTGTCCGACTTGCTAATTCATGGTTGAGAGTGTTCTGTTTACAAAGAAATGACGTCTAAGATTTGATTTACAATGAGACCAAGAATATTTAGTTTTTGCTCTTGTTCGATTGTTCTTCACAACATTGAAAAACTCAGAGGTTTTTAAGTCTATCTTACCAGCTATCATCTTGTTAATTGTTAATTTGTCAATAGCTTTGCGCCTATGCTCTAATGATGTTAGACCAAAGAGGGAATTACGCTCTGCGGCTGTTTTGTAATCACTATCGGTATGGTTCACATATCTACCTTTTTGGCGGCTATATAGTCTCCTTGTAAAAGAGTTTTGAACAGATTCTATCAATCTTATGTCATTTTTCTTAGGAGGGCTAGTAACAACAGTTCCATATTCGAGTACTGGTCTAATGAACGTTTTGTATAGCAATAGCATTAGTTTGCTTTTATTACAGCTAAATTGGTTGAAAACTTGAGCTAGGATGAATTTGGCATGATTTACTGTTTTTTTCCAATGTTCTGAGAAATCTAATTTACTGGATATTAGGAACCCAAGGTCCCTGGTGACATTTTCTTTTTTGATTGGAGTACCATTTATGAAGTAATCGAACACGCGCGTTTTCCTTCCCAGAGTCAGGTGCACTGTTTTTGAGTTATTTAGAGCTAGTTTCTCAGTTTCGGACCATTTTACTATGTAATCTATTGCCTCTTGCAAGTTATTTTTCGTATCGCCTCTACTCGTGCATGTATAGATTTTAGTGTCATCCGCGAATTGCTTACATTTTACGCCTGGGGGAAGGTTAGAAGATACTTCATTCACATAAATACCAAAAAGTACTGGAGACAGAACCGAGCCCTGCGGCACACCACACTTTATAGCAGTAGATGTCATAGCAGTTGAGCATCTACCTAAATTTGGTTTTTTTTTTCAAATTTCACAAATATGACACAAAATTGACCGATTTTGGACCGAAATGGATCAAATTCAGCCATGAATAGGCCAAATTCGAGCCAAAATAGTCGAACTCTAAACGGAAACGGTTCAAATTCAGCAGAAAATCTGAATTTTGCGTAAATTGCTCCAAACTTGGCTCGGAATGGTGAAAAATAGTCCAATTTTGACCAAAAACTGTCCAAAATGCTCCAAAAGTCATCAAAAATTCTTCAAATTGACCCCGCAGAGCTCCTAAATCTCATCAAAATGACCTATCACCCTCCAACCAGTTCGTTTTTTTTCAGAGGACATACACACCGACCTTCTTCAGCGATTCCATCACCCAATTGAAACAAAAGGCTATCCTTGGATTCAGTGTGATGGAGCGTTTCGAAAATCTCGCCGAAGACGTCAAAAAGGAGTACGAATCGAAGGCGCTGCTGGAGGAGGAGTACGACGATGTGCCCGAAGAATTCAAGGATCCAATCATGGATGCGATCATGGAGGACCCAGTCAAACTTCCCTCCGGACACGTTATGGATCGTGCGGTCATCGAACGTCATCTCCTTTCCACGCCGAACAACCCGTTCAATCGCGCTCCATTGACGCAGGCGGAGCTGGTGCCAGATGTGGAGTTGAAGGCGAAGATCGAGGAGTGGAAGATTCAGAAGCGAAATTCGAAGAAATAATTGGTTTTTCGCATCAATTTCAACCAATTTCTTGTCATTTTTCTCTGTTTTCACCCCATTTTCCGCTCATTTTTCACTTGTCTTTACTGTAACTATACACTCAATTTATTGCATTTCCCCTTCTTTTTCCTATTATAACTCCTAAAAAGTGTCTGTAAATCTGAGAAAATTCTGGTCTCTTTGTGGGTTTTTAATCAAAATTATTTAAATTTCTGTTTTTTTTTTGGGATTTTTTAATCATTTTATTCAAATTACTTGCCTCTTCTTTCCCCTCCCTCCAAGCTTATGTTTCACACCATTCCAACACGAGTAACCAGCCCTCCATAATTGTCAAAGAATAAATTCATTGACTTTTTCCCTGTTTTTACAATTTTTTTGCCTTGAAATCTGGTTTTCTGACCGATTTTTCAATATTTTTCTTTGCTAATATTTTTGTGTTTCTTCTTTTTATCGATTTTTCAAATTTTAGAATTTTCGCCGCAAATTGTTGCGAATGACAAAATTCCTGTAGGTTACCCGTTGTGGCTTTTTGTGAATATTTGACATGTTTTTTCGTATTAATTTTGATTTCCCCCGCGATCCGTTTTACTCCGAAATATGGGCGGTACGAGTTTTGAAGATAAAAATACGGTAAAAATCGATACAAATTTAGTTTATAGGTCTGAAAAAAATTATTTGCCATCAATTTTGCGAAAAATTGGGTGAAAATCCGTCAAAAATTGCTTTGTTACGCTGAAAAATCGAATTTTCCGGCTCAAATCCAGCGATTTCAAGAAAAAGGTTATAGTAACCTTGAAATCGCGGTGAAATCCAGCTCATTCTGTGCATGTTCCTTTGAGGGGTACTGTGACCTTTTTTTTCTTAGTTTTCGCTTGAAAATCGTCGCAAAACTGCAATTTTTCTTAAGATTTTAAGAGAAATGAATATTTTTGATCGCGGCGAAACCCAGTAGTTGTGAATAGGCATGAGCCTTTAAGGAGTACGGTAGCTGGCAGTTATTTTTTTCAGACGGATTTTCGCTAATTTTTCTGAAATTTCAGCGATTTTAAATTCAAAATTTTGTATAATTGTTTTACGAAAAATTTCACAGAAAACCGCTTCTTCAAACTCAGCCGCCCAATGATCGATTCCCAATTTTTTTTTCAAATTTACATCCCCAAACTTCGAATTTTGCAGTAGCTTGGTACACCTGGAACGCATCTGGACACAAACAATGGCGCTATTCGCACGTCAAATTCAATCGCTTCGCGGCCCAGCGGCCCTAGCCACCCAACAAGTTCGCCTCGCCAGTACGGAGGTGTCATTTCACACGAAACCATGCAAATTGCATAAGCTGGACAGTGGACCGGCCACCTCAGTCACTTTGAATAAGGAGGACGCCCTCAAGTACTACCGTGATATGCAGGTGATTCGTCGTATGGAATCCGCCGCCGGAAATCTTTACAAAGAGAAGAAAATCCGCGGATTCTGTCATTTGTACTCGGGACAAGAGGCCTGTGCCGTCGGAATGAAGGCCGCTATGACCGATGGTGACGCTGTCATCACCGCCTATCGGTGCCACGGATGGACGTGGCTCCTTGGCGCCACTGTCACTGAGGTGCTCGCTGAGCTCACCGGAAGAATGGCTGGAAATGTTCATGGAAAGGGTGGATCCATGCACATGTACACCAAGAATTTCTACGGAGGAAACGGAATTGTTGGAGCACAACAGCCACTTGGAGCTGGTGTCGCGTTGGCTATGAAATATCGGTGTGTAGGATAGGGTCTTTGGGAGCCAAATAAACAGAAATAAAGCTACACCAATAAATTTTTCCAATAAAATTGAACGTTTGACCGGATTTCATAATTTTTCCGTTGAAAAATCAGATTTTTTCCCTTTTTTTGAACTAATATGCTCATGTCTCGGCGAGAACCAGATTTTTGAGAAAACCATGCCAATTTTCAGCTGTTATTGGTCGTCGAAATTGGCTGAACTTTTCATTTTCTAATTTTTTCTCTAAAAATTGGTTTTCGGTGTTTTATATATATTTCAGCGGGAAATTTCGGTTTTTCAGACAATTTTCAGCTAGAACTGTCCAAAATCGGTCCATTTTCGCCTCAAAGCCAATTTTTTACCGGGAACAATGCACTGTTTCCAAAGAAATTCCGAAAAGTTTTTTTTTCTGATTCTGAGTTCAAAACCTCTGAAAAATAACGAGGATCAAATATTTTTTGAGGATTTTTGGTTGAAAAACCATCAATAATGACAATTTTTGGCCGAAAATCACAAAAATCGAATTCTGAGACGTTTTTTGAATACTTTCAGCATAAACTCTGGAATTCCGGCTGATTTTTTAGCCGAATTTATCAGAAATAGGCCTGTTTTGCTCAAAACATTGAAGATTTTCCAGTAAAAAATAGCCTGTTTTCGCAATTCGAGCTACTTTCCCTGGTTTTTAGAGCTAAAAACCACCAGAAATGGACATTTTTGCCTCAGAAACTCGGTATATTTATGACTTTTTCGACAGTATTGAGGTGAACATTCATCAAAAGCGACGATTTTCGCCCAGGAATCATGAGAAAAGCACCAAATTCACCTAAATTCATTCACAAACCCCGATTTCCCACCCCCAAACCCTCATTTTTTACATTTCCAGTGAGCAAAAGAACGTGTGCATCACTTTGTACGGAGACGGAGCCGCCAATCAAGGACAACTATTCGAGGCCACCAACATGGCCAAACTCTGGGATTTGCCAGTTCTTTTCGTCTGCGAAAACAACGGATTCGGAATGGGAACTGCTGTTGAGCGTTCCTCTGCTTCCACTGAATATTATACCAGGTACGATGGTTGAATAGTACTTTTTCAAGCTCAAAAGTGGATATTTAGGCTTAATATTGAATTTTTGAGCTGGAAAATCCACATTTAAGCGCAAATTGCTCAATTTTCCGTCTTGAGGACCCCATTTTTTGTCCAAAAACCCTATTTTCGTTTCGAAAACATCTTTTTCTTCGCCTCGTTCTTTCTGGAACTCGGAAGTTCATACCGTTAATTTTTTGGCGCGAAAATCGATTGACAGGTCCAAAAATCTATTGTTCAGCTCAAAATTCACATTTCATGATCCAAAATTGAATTTCCAGCCTTTTTTGGTTCAAAAGTCCAGTTTTTTGCTTAAAACTCCATTATTAGTCGTAAAAATCCGATTTTTCAATGAGAACTCCATTTTCTAAGTCAAAAGATTCTAATTTCGAGCTCAAGTATCTAATTTCAATACATGTATAGTGTCTGCGTCTCTCACATTCCCACAATCTCTAATTTCCAGAGGAGACTACGTACCCGGAATCTGGGTCGACGGAATGGACATTCTCGCCGTTCGTGAGGCCACTAAATGGGCTAAAGAGTATTGTGACAGTGGCAAGGGACCCCTTATGATGGAGATGGCCACGTATAGATATCACGGACATTCCATGTCCGATCCAGGTACGAAGAGAAAATAATAGCACTTGATCCGTAGCAGATGAATTGAAAAAAAAAACACTTGATTACCCCGTAGCAGTTAAGTATTTGCTATAAGACCCACTGGTTTTTTCTCAAGTGCTACAGGGTGATCAAGTGTTTTTTTACTCATTTGCTGTTTCTCATGTGCTATTGCCCCTGTAGAACTCAAGACATTGAAATTTGAAAAAAATAGCACTTGAGACAAAAAGAACTTGATCACCGTAGCAGTTGAGAAAATAGCAGTTGAGGATTCTCCAAAATCCTACCGTAACCTATCGAAAACCCCCTTAAGTACCGCCCATCGTTTCAGGTACCTCCTACCGTACCCGTGACGAAATCCAAGAGGTCCGTAAGACCCGTGATCCAATCACCGGATTCAAGGATCGTATCATTACGTCCTCTTTGGCCACTGAGGAGGAGCTCAAAGCGATCGATAAGGAGGTTCGAAAGGAGGTCGACGAGGCGTTGAAGATCGCCACCACTGATGGAGTTTTGCCACCAGAGGCTCTTTACGTCGATCTCTACCATAATACTGAGGCTCAGGCGGTTAGTTTTCTCAAAAATCCCGAAAAAAGCGTTTTTGAGCTATCGCGCTCCACTGAGAAACGAGTTTTGTCAATGGAGCGCGTTTGCACAAGATTCGTGGAAAAATTGTGTGGTAGAGGGAGACTCAGAGACGATTTTCTAGCTTCTCTGCGTCTCTTGGTTCTCCTCACTCTCCAGCCACCGATTTTAGTGCAATTTCGAGCATTAGCCATAGAGCACGTTCGCTCAAAATGCGCGAAATAATTGCTGTTGAACTATTGCGCTCTATTGAGAAACGATTTTTGTCAATGGAGCGCGATTGCTCAAAACCAGGAAACACTGTTTTCTCGGCGTCCTCCTGCGATTTCAACTAACTTTGAACAATTGCGCTCCATTGAGAAACTTGATATTCTCAATGGATCGCATTCGCTCCAAACCAGTTCTCCCTCCCCCATACTCTCAATTTTCCAGGTCCGCGGAGCAACAATCGACGAGACGATCGTCCAACCATACAAGACCTCCGCCGATCTTCTCAAGGCCATCGGAAGAGCATAAACTCTCTGCATTTTTTCCATTTTTTTTTCGAGATTTTTGTTTGAATTAATTTGAATTCCCGCCCGATTTCCCCCATTTTTTTGTTAGAGCTTTTATTAATGTTAAAGTAGTTTCGGTTTTACTTCGATTTCGAGTGTCTTTTTCTAGTTTCCGTAGTCTTGTTTCCTTCACTTTTCTCTCTATGAATTCAAGGTTTTATATTGCATGAATCACATTTTTTTTTGTGTCTGAAACAATCTGAATGAATATGCAAGTGTCTTGGGCTTCTTCAGGAAGATTTTTGGGGGAAAAACTACAGGGAAAACTGGAAAATCCTATAATTCTCCAAAGCTTTGCAGTTTTTCTCCGGTAAATCAAGATTTATCATTAATACCATACACAATTGTAAGCAAGAATTTAGGGTTACGGGGTATTGCAAGTGTGCTCTATCTGAAAATCATGTCCAATAGAGCGCATTTGCAAGCATCACTAGTCTAAATTTTGAGGAATCGTTGGACATACACGAAGAGATCAATAGGGGGGAAGATTGCCAAGGAGTAAATAAAAAAATCGATAAATTATTATTTGTAGTCAACTAATCACACAACACGGCTTCTTCTTATCCGTCGCCGTCTCCTTGGTCACCGAAATTTCCGAATTCACTTTTGCAATATTTCCTCCCTTTGGGATGGATGTCGTCGAGTTATTGTTGCTTTCCAGGTACTTGGCGTTCTGAAATTATCGATTTTCAAGAGAGTTCGGTAGAGCGCGTTTGCAAAACCCTAGAAAAAAAATTTGGCAAATGCGCCCCACCGAAAATCGCTCTTTTTTCACGATTCCGGTAGAGCGCGTTTGTCAAGTAGCAAAACGCGCTCCACCGAAATTTCTGGATTCACAAAATTTCGCTAGAGCGCATTTTCAACAAAAAACTCACCCTTGCTTCAACCAGCTTCACAATCTCATCAATATTCGGCCATGAATCGGTTTTCTCGTCCTCGATATGCTTGTAGAGAATTTCTCCGGACTTGTCCACGAGGACCGTACCGCCCTTCTGAGAAATATAGGCCACAGAGTCCTCCGATGGCTCCTTGGCAACATTACTGGTGCAGTCCCCTTCAACTAGGGAGGCTTCCACTACCTGGAAAATAGAAGTTTGTGGTTGAGGGAAGGGGTGGCCTAGGAATCCAAAATTTTCGGTTTCTAAGATTCTGAGACCCGGTGGCCTAGAAACCCAACTTCTTGGATTTCTAGGCCGCCCGAAATCAAAATCTAAGAAATGTTTGTCAAGTGATCCTGATCACAATACCGTTTTCAGAACCCAAAAATATTGATTTTGAGCCGAGTTATAACGAAAATACTGGAAATTTTTGTTCTGAGCAATGGGATTTTTCAGTAAAATGACTATAACTCGGTTCAATATTGATTTTTTTGAGTTCTGTTAATACCATTTTGTTCAGGAACACTTGGCAAACACTTCCTCGGTACTTAATTTTCCGTGGCCTAGGAATCCCAAAGTTCGGGTTTCTAGGCCATGGGATTCTAAGACCTAAGAAATATGTGTCAAAAAATTCTAAGAAGAACACTTTTTACAGAACTCAAAAATATTGAGTTTGAGCCAAGTTATTATCGAAATACTGAATTTTTTTATTCTGAGCAATAGAATTTTTCGGTAAAATGGCTATAACTCGGCTCAAAATCAATATTTTCGAGTTCTGTAAAAACCATTTTTCTCAGGATCACTTCGCGGATTTTTGATAGTCAAAAAATCCCAAATTCAGAAAAAAAATCTCAATGGAGCGCACTTACCTTACACAACGTCTCCCATCCATTATGCTCCAACGCTGACTTCCGATTAACTTTCAACTGCTCTTCTGCTTCACTCATATCATACAATTTTCTAAAGGGCACCCCAATCAGTTTAATATATGCTCCACCGCTCGATCCAATGGGCGGTCCCTTCGTCAATAGGAACACGTCACATCGCAATTTCCTGAGCTCATCGATTCGATTGTAGAGCCCAAGGATGTGATCATTCACTTCCGGTTTGTTGAATGCTCTGGAAAAAGTTATTTTGGATTTTTCAAGGTGGGTGGCCTAGAAATCCAAAAATTGGATTTCTAGGCCACCTCACTTCAAGACCCAGGAAATATCTGCCATGTCATCCTGAGCACAATGGTTTTCACGAAACTCAAAAATGTCGATTCTGAACCGAGTTATGGCCTTTTTACCCGTAAACCCTATTGCTCAGATTAAGAATTTTCAGTATTTTTGTAATAACTCGGTTAAAAACCAAAATTTCCTAGTTCTGAACAGATCATTGTGCTCAGGAACACTTGGGGCATGTTTTTTAGGTTTCGGAATCTGGTGGCCTAGAAATCCGAAATTTAGGATTTCTAGGCCACCAAACATCCAGTACCAGGAAAATGTTTGCCAAGTGTTCCTGAGCTGGATACTTTTTACGGAATTCAAAAATATTGATTTTGAGCCGAGTTATGGCCTTTTTACCCGAAAACCCTATTGCTCAGAATAAGAATTTTCAGTATTTTTGTAATAACTCGGCTCAAACTCTACATTTTTGAGTTCTGTGAAAACCGTTTTTCTCAGGGGCTCTAGGGGCTCATTTCTTAGGAAAAAGCGAAAAAAAATTGGTAGATCAAAAAAAAATTTCAAAAACCCACCGGACTACAATTATGAGGACACAATCGAATGCGCTGCCCGTCACGTAGTACGAAATCGTCTTGCTCTGTAGGCCCAGGATTCCCGAATCTGAGAGGAAAATACAATTTGAGGATGAAGGAAGTCAGAAATCACGCTCTATTGACAAAAAAATGACAAAAGTTCGTTAGAGCGCATTTGCTACATCTAGAAAAATTGTGCTAAAAATCATAGAGCACCTGCTGACATCAATCAACCACAAGTCCTGGAGGTGTGAGAAATAATGCTCCATTGATAGCAAGAAACAAAATTTATCAATGGAGCGCACTTACCTTCTGGCAACGTGGTAACATGTGTTTTGACGGGTCCCAGTGTCTTCTCGAGTTCTTCGTCGATCTCACGGAGGAATGCGTCCCAGGCTTCGAAGGATTCGAGAAGCGCCTTGCCGGAAGCTTCTGAAAAAAATAATCTTGTGATGCAAGTGCGCTCCACTGCAATATTTGTGATAACAAAATTCTAAGAAATAAGAAATATCCGGCAAGTGTTCCTGAGCAAAATGGTTTTTTCAGAACTCAAAAAAATTGATTTTGAGCCAAGTTATAACAAAAATACTGAAAATTTTTATTCTGAGCAATAGCATTTTTTGGTAAAATGGCTATAACTCGGTTCAAAATCGACATTTTTGAGTTCTGTAAAAACCATTGTGCTCAGGATCACTTGGCCGATATTCAATGAGTCTTGAATCGTGGTGGCCTAGAAATCCGGATTTTTGGATTTCTAGGCCACCTGCTCTTTTTCTCTCCCTCCCTTTCTTTTCCTCTTTCAACCATCATTTTTTCCAGAATTGCTATGTCCCTTTAATCTATTTTCATTTTCACACATATTTATATTGATATCATGTAACCGGATTAGGTTCGTGCATGTATGTGTACTCGAGAGACATGATTTGGTTTTTTTTTCAGTAATCGCAAATCACGGATTAAACTATTTCGGGAATTTATGATGTATTCAATGGGTTGATTTGAGAGCGATTGAAGGAGGTGGCCTAGAAATCCGGGAACATGGATTTCTAGGCCACCACGATTCCAAGATCCTGGGAGTATCCGCCAAGTGGTCCTGAGGACAATGGTTTTTACAGAACTAAAAAATATCGATTTTGAACCGAGTTATACCCGTTTAACCGAAAAATAGTATTGCTCAGAATAAAATTTTTCAGTATTTTCGTATTAACTCGGTTCAAAATCAATATTTTTGAGTTCTGTAAAAACCATTTTGCTCAGGATGTTCTGGCAAATATTTCTTAGGTATTGAAGACTGGTGGCCTAGAAACCCAAAAGTTAGGTTTTCTAGGCCACCAAAGTCAAGTGCCTCGAAAGTACGCGCCGAGTGGTCCTGAACAACATGCTTTTTACAGAACTAAAAAATATTGAGTTTGAGTCGGGTTATACCCGTTTTACCGAAAAATAGTATTGCTCAGAATAAAATTTTTCAGTATTTCCGTTATAACTCGCTTCAAACTCAATATTTTTGAGTTCTGTAAAAAGGGTTTTGCTCGGGATGCTTTGGCAAACGTTCCTCAGCTATTGAAGACTGGTGGCCTAGAAATCCAACAGTTTGGTTTTCTAGGCCACCAAAGTTAAGTACCCTGGAAATACGCGCCAAGTGGTCCTGAACAAAATGGTTTTTTCAGAATTCAAAAACCTCAAGTTTGGGCCGAGTTAAAGCTGTTTTACCGAAAAATAGTATTGCTCAGAATAACAATTTTTGTATTTCGGTAATAACTCGGCTCAAAATCAATATTTTCGAGTTCTGCAAAGACTGTTTTGCTCAGGATCACTTGGCGGATAATCCATGGGTCTTAAAATATAGTGGCCTAAGAATCCAAAATTTTGGGTTTCTAGGCCATCACCCCGTGCAGTTGCAGAACCTAGCCATGAACAAAATGAAGACATTCTCCAGAAATTCTAATGACGCACTGGATTAACTTAGCCCCCGTTCGATCGTTCCCCTGAGAATAACAAAAGTGCACAGGGAGATTACCCTATTCCCACCCCCACAGGACTTACTCATCGCCGGATCCTCCATCCATTCTCTCAATTTCGCCTGCAACTCCTCCAATGATTTCACTTTGAGCACGTCGAACAGTTTGGCGAGTTCCGGACAAAACTCCGTGACCAGAAAACGATTCTGGACATAGTTGGCCACGAATACTGACCGGCTGTTTTGGGTTATTATCTGGAATTTTTTTTCCGGTTCTCAGGCTTCAAAAAATCTTAAAAACTGATTTTTTCATCAACATTTGCGCGGTTTATCATAATTCCGCAACTACCAGTCGCTGGCCTAGAAACCCAAATTTTTGGGTTTCTAGGCCACCCGAGTTAAATACCTAAAAAATGTTTGCCAAGCGATTCTGAACACAATGGTTTTCACAGAACTCAAAAATATTGATTTTGAGCCATGTTAATACAAAAATACCGGAAATTTTTATTCTGAGCAATAGGATTTTTCGGTGAAACGAGCATAACTCAGCTCAAGGTCAATATTTTTAAGATCTCTAAAAACCATTGTGCTCAGGATCACTTGGCAAACATTTTCGTGGTACTTAAGCTTAGGTGGCCTAGAAATCCAAAAATGAGAATTTCTAGGCCACCCAACTTAAAGACCCGAGAACTATTTGCCAAGTGATCCCGAGCACAATGGTTTTTACAGAACTCAAAAATATTGATTTTGAAACGAGTTATAATCGAAATACTGAAAATTTTTATTCTGAGCAATAGGTTTTTTGGGTAAAACGGCCATAACTCAGCTCAAAGTCAATATTTTTGAGTTCTGAAAAAACCGTTGTGCTCAGTAACACTTGGCAAACAATTTCATAGTATTTAAGTTTAGGTGGCCTAGAAATCCAAAATTGTGGATTTCTAGGCCATCCCAGTTAAATACCCGAGAAATACTTGCCAAGTGATCCCGAGCACAATGGTTTTTACAGAATTCAAAAATATTGATTTCGAGCCGAGTTATAACCGAAATACTGAAAATTGTTATTCTGAGCAATAGGGATTTTTCGGTAAAACGAGTATAACTCGCCCCAAAGTCAATATTTTTGAGTTCTGAAAAACCATTGTGCTCAGTAGCACTTGGCAAACATTTTCGTTATCTGAAATTAGGGTGTCCTAGAAATCCGAAAATGCGGATTTTTAGGCCACCAAAGCAAAACAAACGGTCGAGGTGGTGTCAATGGGAACAGTGGTCAATGATAACCCACTGACTCCGGACCGTAAGTGATTGCAGTGGGAGACATGGGAAACTTATGAAATAGAGGGGAATGAAGCGGCCGACATCTCACAGGTGGTGGCGGGTGACGGAAAAAATGCGCCGATAAAGCATTTGCTGGCGTCACGAAGAAGAAAAAAAAAGAAAAAAAGAATTAACCCCAATGGGGGTCGAACCCGCATTGAAAATTTCAAAAACAAGAGGGTTATCCACTAGGCCACGCGGTACAGTGAAACAGAGGAGGGGGAGGGCATAGACAATAGGGGGAGGGGTGGGGAGGAAGCGCGGGGACCCTTTGCGTGTAGAAGGCGCAGCCGATGGGGTCTCGTCACGAAAACCGTATAAACAAAATACAGTAATATCTTCAATCGTGGCGGGACCTTCCTTTGAGGTTTCCTGGTTTCAAAATGATGGAAATTCTATCATTTTTTCGGGAAAAAAGTTTCAAAAAAAAAATTTATTTTGAAAAATCGCATGCGCCTTCAAGGTAAGCAGCTCCTCTCACCTCATTATACTCTGCAAGTTTGCTATGAAAAAAGTCGACCACAGCGGCGGCCTGCTCCTCCGCCGACGCCCCAACCTGGTCGTTGACGGTGGTTGGGAGCAGGAGGATGTCACGAACCTGGAAAAATTTTTTTTTGATTTTTTTTTTCGAAAAAATTTTTCTTAACCAACCTGCTCACTTTGCTCCTCAGCCATCAGGTATGCTTTAAACATTTTTTTTTGAAATTTTTTTTTCGATAAAAAATTTTTCTCGACACGAATAAGAGACGGGTTCTGTTAGGTATACGGACAAGAAAATATATAATAGAACAAGAAAAAATTGGCAGAAAAACAAGACAAAAAATCCTGTTTTTTGTATTCGCAAAGGATACAATGATGGTGTTGGGGGGCTGTCGCCTCTAATCCCATCCAGGCTCCGCCCACTTTTTCCTGGAGGAGACAGAGGAGAGGAGCGAATTCAAAGAAAGAAGAGGGGATGAATAAACGCCTAATCAACTAGGACATATTCTAGGGATGGGTTCGGGAAAAGGACAAATTTGGATTTTTTTCAATTCTTTTTTTGGGGGGAATGTGATCAAAGATCTAGAAATTTTGGACTTCCGGGGTGTTGAAATTCGGAAAATCATGAGAGAGAAAGAGCAGGTGGCCTAGAATCTTGAAAATCCGGATTTCTAGGTCACGCAAATTCTAAAACCTAAGAAATACTCACCAAACGATTCTCAACACAATGGTTTTACAGAACTCAAAAATATTGATTTTGAGCCGAGTTATGGCTGTTTCACCGAGAAATCCCTATTGCTCAGAATATTTTTCGGCTAAAAATCGATATTTTTGATTTCAATAATAACTATTTTGCTCAGGATCACTTGGGGCATATATCTTAGATTTCGAGAATTTGGTGGCCTAGAAACCCGGACTTCGTAAATTCTAGGTCACCAAACTTCAGTGCCCGAGCTTCCTGGAACTGAAACCACTTAAATCCCAAACAACATTGATGATGTATAATATGAGGCTCGACCTTGAAGTTTTCTCTGCGTCTCTCAAATCTCTACTGACTCTGGGCTCAAACCGCTCGAAGACAACGTCAGAGCATTTTTTTTTAGGTAACACGCGATCCCATAATCCTGAGCCCTGGATCAGGGTAATAATGGGTTTCTTACGGTATTTGATTAATCGAAAAATAGTGAAACTAGGTGAACTTTGGTGTAGCACAGTAATTTTTGAAATTTAGGTAACTGAAAGATCAAGATCGGACGGCAAATACTCAACTGCTATTCACCACTACTGCTATTTTTCAACTGCTATAAGGTTGATCAACTGTTATGTTGTAACTGCTAAGGTCTCAACTGCTATGACTATAGCAGTTGATCTATAGCAAGAGAGACAAATATAGCAGTTGAGTATCTACCAGTTCGGAGGGCCCTACCTAAAAAAAAGAGTTACATCCGAAGTAGGCTCTCCATTTGGGTAAAATTTTGCCCGCCCGCGCCCGCCCGGGCGGGTAATCAATTACCCGCTTTTACCCGTCCGCAATCTGCCGTCGCGGTGTATGCGGACAAATCGCCAAACTTCACGCGCAGACAAATGAAAATTTTGTATTAATTCTATGTTAATATATTAATTTTTACATGCTCTATTTAAATTTTTCCCAATTATTCTGAAGAAACAACAACACTAAACCTCTCTCAGCCTTAAAACATCAGTTCGGTCCGAAGGAGAGCCCATTCGCAACAGTTTTGTCGGATACATTTTTTTCTGATGCGCTGGCATCGGAACTTTTTTTGAAAAAATTGACGTGATTTTGCAAGAAATTGTTGAATGAATCGGTTCGTTAGCAGACACTTTTTTTGGAGTTGATAGCAGTGATATCATAGGTTTTTATAATGCACTTTAACTTTTCATGAATTTGAAAATGCAAAAAAAACTAAGTTAGATGTGCAGGGTAGGTACTGTTTTTCAAATCATAAATGATATTATAGGATCATTCAAGTAAAGAAAAAAAAACGTTTTTTTTAACAGAAGAAGAGAAAATTTCAAATTCATGCCGTAATACCCACGGGTCTCGCAGAGAGCAGCGAAATACCGTAGGAAAAAAATGTAGAAAAATGAAAAAAATGCTGAATTTTTTCCCATTTTTTGTCATTTTTTGGCATCCGTGAACAAGGAAAAAAACGTTTTTAATAATTTTTTTTGTACTTGAATAACCCTATCAGTAACCTAGCAAATACCTAAGTAAGTTGTAAAAATTTTCTCAAACAAAATAAAATTCGCTTGCGCCTTTGAACTAACTGTATGAAATAAGCGATTTGGTAAATCAAAAAGTTCTAATCTATGAAGAAATTTTTGGAAAAAACTTCAAAATTTTGCGAAAACTGACAGTAAAAACATGCATTCCAGAACAGAAATATACTGCTGAAGCGCCGGAGGCGCGTTGGTGGTAGATCAAAAAATTAATTGTCTAATATTCAAACAACCCTATATGACACTTATACCAATCGATAGAGATTTCAGCTTTTCAGATAATTTTCAAAATAGAGAAATAAGAAAAAATAACTCGCAGACTGAGAACTTTAGGAACAAAAATTGTCTCAGAATCCATTAAGAAAAACAGCTCTCATACAACTCAAAAAATAAAAAGAAAAGAAAAGACATTTAACTCGACTTATTGACGTTTTCTAACTCGAAACACCTGCCTCCCCTCTGGATATTTGGAGGAGGGGAGGAGGAGGAGGTGCTGACCCGGGGAGTGTCTCTTGTTCTAGGAATAGAATATTATTGGAGTTATATAGAAGGGGGAAGGGGTGGAGGATACAAAGGATACAGCTGAAAATCTCATTTTCAATGAGATTTGTGGCCGTGGCCTAGAAACCCGAAGTCTTGCATTTCTAGGCCACCCGATTTTAAATCTTAAGAAATATCCACCAAACGATCCTAAGCAAACTAGTTTTTACAGAACTCAAAAATGTCAATTTTGAACCGAGTTATGACCGTTTTACCGTTTTATCTTGGCAAATATTTCTATAGTACTTGAGTTTTGGTGGCCTAGAAACCCAAAACTGAGATTTCTAGGCCACCAGTCTTCGATACCCAAGAAATATGCCCCGAGTAATCTTGAGTAAAATTCTTTTTGCAGAACTCAAAAATATTGATTTTGAGCCGAGTTATAGCCAAAATACTGAAAATTATTATTCTGAGCAATAGTGATTTTTCGGTAAAACGGTCATAACTCGGCTCAAAATCGATATTTTTGAGTTTCGTAAAAACCATTGTGCTCAGAATCACTTGGCAAACATTCTCGTGGTACTTAAGTTTGGGTGGCCTAGAAACCCAAAAACTGAGATTTCTAGGCCACCAAACTTCAAGACCCAATTTATAAGCGCCAAATGATTCCGAGCAAAATGCTATTTACAGAATTCGAAAAAATTGATTTTGAGCCGAGTTATACGCGAAATACTGAAAATTTTTATTCTGAGCAATAGTGATTTTTGGGTAAAATGGCCATAACTCGGCTCAAAATCAATATTTTTGAGTTCTGTAAAAACCATTGTGCTCAGGATCACTTGGGGAATATTTCTATAGTACTTGAGTTTTGGTGGCCTAGAAACCCAAATACTGAGATTTCTAGGCCACTAAACTTAAGTACCAAAGAAATGTTTGCCAAGTGATCCCGAGCACACTAGTTTTTACAGAATCCGAAAAAATTGATTTTGAAGCGAGTTATAAGCAAAATACTGAAAATTTTTATTCTGAGCAATAGGGATTTTTCGGTAAAACAGCCATAACTCGGTTCAAAATCGACATTTTTGAGTTCCGTAAAAACCATTGTGCTCAGGGTCATTTGGGGAATATTTTTCGAGTTTTGGAATTGAGTGGCCTAGAAATCCGAAATTTTGGGTTTCTAGGCCATGGGACCAATGTACACAATAACTATAGTAGAGGAACTACAAAAAGCTTGGAGTAATTGAGTAAATCAGAAAAAGGAGTCAGATACAAATCTAGAAAAAAAAATTTCCGAAAAAAAAATTGAAAAATCTATGTCAAAAATCATCATTTTATAGCTTTATCAATATGAATGACTTGAGGAAGATGGAGGAGGAGGAGAATGGAAAAGTATGAAATGATATCATTGATTGACTCATTCAGATATCTATATTCAAAACTGAATGAAAAGAAAAAAAATTGACCGAAAAATGGGAAAAAAGTGAGAATGGAAATGAATGATAGCGGGGAGGAATAATGAAAGGAATTGGAGAGAA
Organism: Caenorhabditis brenneri; assembly: GCA_000143925.2. Lineage (NCBI taxonomy): Eukaryota > Metazoa > Nematoda > Chromadorea > Rhabditida > Rhabditidae > Caenorhabditis > Caenorhabditis brenneri. The sequence continues at coordinate 30,214 of GL380173.1, read as the reverse complement.
AACAATGGAGCTAGGCTTTTGTGGGGCTCGGAGGGGTATAGAGGAGGTGGAGGGTCTAGAAAAAACACTCAGAAAATATTTAAACGGGAGACCCTTCTGAGTGATGGGTATTTCGGAATTTTTAAATTGAAATTCAAAAATATTTAATTAAAAATTTAGATTTAAAAAAATATTACACAATCTCATTTGAGTAGTTTGGATTGAAAAAATTGAGAAAATTTTTTCGGAAATTTTGGCGGTGGAAAATGAATATAATCAAACTTTTTTCTAGCGAAAACACTATAAGATATGGTCTTAAGCCCAGGCAGCAACGAATAAATCAGCCATAAAATTTCGAAAATTTCGGAGAAATTACAAAAATAATAGGTTAAACATGCAAACTCCAGAAAAAAATCGGCTGCCGAAGCGCCGGAGGCGCGTAGTACGTTAAAATTCAGTGAAACGTACTTGTTTCCGAATCAAAAATTTTCAAAAAAAAAAAAGGATGCTGAAGCGCCGGAGGCGCGTTGATCACCTAAAACCCAGCAAGTGCAAAACAAACGGTCAAGTTGGTGTCAATGGGAGGGTTTCAAATTTTGGATAACCCACTGACTCCGGACCGTCCGTGACTGTAGTGGAAAAGGGGGGAAACCTTTTGAGTTAGAGGGGAATGACGCGGCCGACGTCTCACGGGAGAGTGCAAGCGAAGAGCAAATAAACAGCTTACGCTAAAAATCAGGGGGGGGGGTTTCCTTCTTGATAATTTTTTTAATGGGAAAACTATTTGAGGAACCCGAAATTGAAAAATTTGTACCAAATTTCAGTTTTCATGATTTTTGAACCATGCTTTCTGCAACAACCATATAGGATCATTATACCATTTGATAGAAAATTTTTTGATCTACCTTTTTGAATTGGTTTCCCGGAAATCGGGAAGAAATCGTCATTTTTTCCAGAAGCATGGCCAAAAAATTTATATGGTTCATCATCATTCTCTCGCAGAAATGAATAAAATAAAAGTGATTCATCTTTTTTTTCTGCAAATCCACTTCTTTCTCATTGCTCATTCTCATCTGTATACCAACCCATTCATACTGGGGACCGATTCAATGGATGACAAGAGGATAAAAATAAAAATAAAAATAAATGAGAAAAAGAAAACGGGAAATCTTGTTCTGAGCCGAAAGAAATAGGAAAAACAGATGGAAAAATGGGTGTGGAGGAGGAGAAGAAGTAATTGAAAAAAAAAGAAAACGACCTAACCGATAGGAAAAATAATCATATTTCGGAGAAAAAGAGGGGGGAAAAGATTATTCTATTTATTTTTATAAATAAATAAATTATTTCTTTCTCTGCGTCTCTCTCTCTCTCTCTCTCTCTCCAATTTCTAGTTAGTTTCAGGGGGAGAGGAGGAGGAAGTTGAGGGGGAATAATGAGAAAAAAGCTTTGTTTCACAGAATTATGTATATATTTTTAGTTTGTTAAGAGTTTGCAGAATCAAAAAAACAAGAAGGTTTTATTCTGAGCACATTTTTCAGTAAAAAATTCACAAGCACCTAAAAATCGGGTTTTCCAGGTTTTGATCTACTCTGCTAAAAAACCTATATGATATTTATAACAATCGATAGAGAATGTTTTGATCTATCGATTGGTATCTTTACTATTAACAATCACCGCTTTCTGTGTGTCTGTGTGTATGTCCGCGATGATAGCGCCGCTCCTATCGGTCCGTTTTTCAGGAAATTTTCATATTCCGAAAGAGAATTTCACCGCGATGACGCAGGTTTTTTCCGTTTTCCATTTGGAGCTCTCTGGAGCCCTGTGCTAAGATAGGGCTCAGAACGGCAGACACGCAGAGAAAGAGGGGCGGAGTTTCCTCCCACACAAAACATAGCGGGCGGCGGAACCCGGGAGATGTCGGTACACGCGGAAACGTATAAGGCGCGCCCGCGCTTCACAATTCGGTTTTAACCCTATAACAAAGGTTAGCTGTCGTTTCGAACTCTCGAAAGAGTGTGTCGAATAACTAAAAATTTTGGAAACGCTTCTTCGGGGTAATCCGGAGAGGCAGAAGAATGGGATGGTTGTTCAGAACATCGGAAATTATCCAACTTTCGCGTGCACTTTTGCTCGCTACAAAGTTATGAACAAGAAATAGAAGTGCAGGAGAGTAGTGGGTATGTGAATAAGAATCTCCATCAATAAAAATAGACATTTGGATAGTTCTGGAACTTTCTAAACTTTTCCAGAGTAGTCTACTCAACCTGTTTGATTTTTTTTTCAAAAATCATTCTTATAATAAAAGAACGACGTGAGGAATTCACGGATTGAAAAAAAATACCGTGACCTTTTCCTGAATAGTGAGCGGCGAAGCCGCGAACATCATGTTCCGAAAGTGAGCCGCGAAGCGGCGAACAAAACAAGACTGCTGCAGCGCCGAAGGCGCGGCAAGCAGTCTTGTAAATATCATATAGGGTTCTACTAGAAAATAAGGATGAAAACCCTGAAAATTCCAAAAAAAAAAAAAATCGAGAAATTGAAGTTTCTTTGGATTTTTGACCTACTTTTTCTGTTACAACTATAAAAGAAATTTTTACCAATCGATAGAGAATGTTTTGATCTATCGATTGGTATAAATATCATATAGGGTTCTACTAGAAAACAAGGCTGAAAAACCCGAAAACCCGAAAAAATCGAAAATTTAAACTTAATTATTTTCGTTTCATTAGGCAGAATCAGAAGAACAAACTATTTTCGTTCTTAGCACTTTCGCAAAAAATTGGAGAAAATTCTGGAATTTCAGTTTTAGGTAGGTTTTAACCTAGGAAAGATGGCTGAAAAACCTGAAAATCCAAAAAAAATCGAAAGTTCGAATTTTTTTGGATTTTTGACCTACTTTTTCTTCTACAAACCTGAATGATATTTATACCAATCGATAGAGAATTTTTTGATCTATCGAATGGTATAAATATCATATAAGGTACAACCAGAAAAAACGGCTGAAAAACTGAAAATCCAAAAAATTCGAAAAAGTTGGATTTTTTGAATTTTCGGCCCATTTTTTCTGATACAACCCCTATATGATAACTATACTAATCGATAGAGGATTTTTTGATCTACCGATTGGTTTGAAAATCTTATAGGGTTCTACTAGAACAAAAACCTGGAATCCAAAAAAATGGAAAAAAGACGAAAAAAACCGAAAAAAAAATCAAATAAGCTGCTAGAATCTATTTGGAAAATACAGCTGGTCGATTTTGCAGTTGATACCAATTTTGAGAGGATTTTTTGATCTATCGATTGGTACAAAAATTGAATAGGGTTCTACTAGAAAAGTAGACTGAAAATACTGAAAATCCAAAAAAAATCACAAACATCTGGTTTTTTTCAAAAATTGAGTTCAAAAATCTGAATTTCGCCTGGAAATCCTATTTACCAACCGCGCAACAGTTCTCCCTCTCTCTTCTCCCCGCCATCGCCAGTAAGATGTCGGCCGCTTAATTCCTCTCTAATTCATAGGTTTCCCCCGTTTCCCACTGCAATCACTGACGGTCCGGAGTCAGTGGGTTATCCAAAATTTGAAACCCTCCCATTGACACCAACTTGACCGTTTGTTTTGCATTTTTTAGTTGATCGATTTCAGGTTAACACGCAGAAAATATGGTTTTCAAAACCCATAGAAAACTGAGGTTTTGTGTTTCCGAGGCACATGGTTTGATACAACCCAATATGATATTTATAGCAATCGAAAGAGAATTTTTTGATCTACTATTTTAAAGGCGCGTGCATTTTGATCGGCAATTTTTATGAATTCACTGCTACATGCTCTAAAAGTGTCGTCAGCTGATGAACTGAGTCTTGCAACTATTTTTGTGAAATCACGTCAATTTTTTTTGAAAATATATCTTTGCCAGTCTCACGATGACTCATTCTTCTAATGACTGTCCCATCTGAAAAAAATGAAAATTTCCAGTATTTCGGTTCTAACTCGGCTCAAAATCTGAGGAATACAGGGTTGTTCCAGAAAAAAGTTCCAAAAAATGTGCTGGAACAATTAAAAAACACAATTTTGTTACAGAAAAAGTGGATCGGAACTATAAAATTTTTGTTCAAAATAGAATCTAAAAAGTACGTCGTCATATTTTTTGTACCTAGTTATACCTAGATATGAATCGCTAAAACCAAAATACAATTGTTTATTTTTCACAAAAAATCGAAGGAAATCTTCTGTTTTTTTCTGGTTTCCGGAGGAAATTCAAAATGAGACTCGAATATTGAAAACACGGGCGTGCGAAATCAGAGAAATGCGGAAAAATCGAAGAATGCAAAAAATAATTTTTTTCCGAAATTTCCCATCATCATGAGAATGAAAAATAGAGGGAGTTGACATCAACTGGTTTTTCTGATTGATCAACGAATTCGAGAGAACAAAGACAGAAAATCAAAGAGAAGAGCAGCTGGAAAAAAAAATGGGAAAATTGGGAGAAAATTGGTGTTTCAAAAGAGAGATGATTGACTCAAAGTGAGTAGGTCGGCAAAATATATACCAGAAAAAATTGCAAAAGAAAAAACAAAAGGATTAGCCACCAGGTGGAATTGAACCCGGGACCTTGTGGGTGAAAGACAAAAGCGTTACCAGTTGGCCACATGGTGCCACGACGACAGAGGTGCGCTTGCCATACAAGAAACGGGGAGTGGCGCGAAGGAGAGGTGGGGATCAGGGCTGTGCGAAAAAAATTACGAAAAAAAAATCGAACAAATTTTTTTTCGAATATTTTGGACCGGAAAATTCCAAAAAACTTTTTTCTTCGAATTTTTCAGGTCGAAAAAAAAAGAAAATGATTATTCGGGATATTTTTTCGAACTTTTTCTGTTTTTTTTTCAGGAAAAATGGATAAAAAGGCGGTAAAAACATGAAAATACACAGCTGAAAAACCGTTTTTTCCGAAATTTTTTTCTGTTTTTTCGTCGAAAAAAAGTTTTTCGGTTCCAAATTTCGAAAAATTTTTCGCCGAAAAAACCGAAAAAAAAATGATTTTTTTTCGAAAATTTTGCACGCAGCCCTGGTGGGGATGCGTTGTGGGTTTATAGAGAAAAAATTACAAAAAAAAACCAATTAGACTGCTGAAGCGCCGGAGGCGCGCAGGCAGGTAACTTGAAAAAAATTTTGTATATACATATTCAAATTCAGCGGTCCGAGATATTTTGTGGCTAAAAATTCGGGTCCTGAAGGGAAAAAATTCCAAAAAAAAAGCAAGGCTGCTGAAGCGCCGGAGGCGCGCCATTCAACAAAACAAAAATGCAAAACAAACGGTCAAGTTGATGTCAATGGGAGGGTTTCAAATTTTGGATAACCCACTGACTCCGGACCGTCCGTGATTGCAGTGCGGAATGGGGGAAACCTATGAATTAGCGAGGAATGAAGCGGCCGACATCTCACTGGCGATGGCGCGCACTAGGAGGGATGAGAAAGGGGTAAAATGTTTGAAGGGCTGTAACTCCGCAGGCATGATAGCTATCAAAATGTCATGTACTAGTAAAATGTAGGAAATTTTCAGCTGTATCGATCTTCAGTTGACCATTTTTTCCTAACTTCAATGGTTCTTGAGATATGAGCGTTCTTAGCAAGTGTTTGCTAGGTGAACTTTTCATTTGTCAACTTGTAACTTTTTTGTCGTGAGAGATATCAAAAAGTTGTCAACTAAAGAATTAGATATTGTAAATTTTTGCACATTTTCTTAGTTGACAACTTTTTCCTATCTCTTCTTACTCTAAGGTTATGAGCCGTCAAAGTTTGGCTCCAAAGTTTTTTTTTGTATAGTCGGTACTGTCCCTCTACATAAGCAAACAAAATTCGTATGTATAAGCAATTTTTGTGTGTTTCGGCTTACCTTATGAACCATAAAAGGGAAAAGAGCACAGGTGAAAGGGAAAGTTGTGTTCAAAAGGGAGAAAGAAGGGAAAGCATATGAGAAAGTATATATGATTGGATTTTTTTTGCTGACTACGGTAGGAGGTGGGTGGTTGAGCACGCAATAAATGGCAAAAAAAAGAAAGTGACACTTGATTAATCTAGGTCTCACCACGTCATCGAGTGGTATTTTTGGATGCGCCCTCTCCGTAACCAATGATGTAGATTAAAAAAAAATTTGAAAAATGAAATATTTTCGGAGTACTGCATGTTCAGAGTAGAATATCTCGGTTGTCTTTAGAGTTATGAAAAAGTGGTCAACTTGGAAAATGTTTAGAAACACATTTCAAACATTTTACTAGTTGAACATTTTTTGATAGCTCCAAAGACAACTGAGATATTCTGCTCTGAACATGCAGTACTCCGAAAATATTTCATTTTTCAAATTTTTTTTTAATCTACATCATTGGTTACGGAGAGGGCGCATCCAAAAATACCACTCGATGACGTGGTGAGACCTAGATTAATCAAGTGTCACTTTCTTTTTTTTGCCATTTATTGCGTGCTCAACCACCCACCTCCTACCGTAGTCAGCAAAAAAAAATCCAATCATATATACTTTTCTCATATGCTTTCCCTTCTT
>GL380173.1:5160-23671 GCA_000143925.2 Caenorhabditis brenneri | reverse complement strand
TTGATTACTCTTCGTCTCACCACGTCATCGAGTGGTATTTTTGGATGCGCCCTCTCCGTAACCAATGATGTAGATTAAAAAAAAATTTGAAAAATGAAATATTTTCGGAGTACTGCATGTTCAGAGTAGAATATCTCGGTTGTCTTTAGAGTTATGAAAAAGTGGTCAACTTGGAAAATGTTTAGAAACACATTTCAAACATTTTACTAGTTGAACATTTTTTGATAGCTCCAAAGACAACTGAGATATTCTGCTCTGAACATGCAGTACTATATGAATAGACGCCCCTCCCCGCCACCACCAGTAAGATGTCGGCCGCTTCTTTCCCCTCTAATTCATAGGTTTCCCTCATTTCCCATTGCAATCACGGACGGTCCGGAGTCAGTGGGTTATCCAAAAATTTGAAACCCTCCCATTGACACCAACTTGACCGTTTGTTTTGCATTTTTGTTTTGGTCATTGGCGCGCCTCCGGCGCTTCAGCAGCCTTGTTTTTTTTTTGCAATTATTTTTCAAAAAAAAATTCCCTTTCAGTTGATATAAAAATCAAATGAGGTTGTTTCAGAAAAATGGATCAAAAATAAATGTATTTTGCAATTGGAAAAAAAAATCATGAGGCAGAGACTGAAAAGCTAGACCGCCGAAGCGCCGGAGGCGCGTAATCACCTAAAAAATACCAACAAAAAAAAATGCAAAACAAACGGTCAAGTTGGTGTCAATGGGAGGGTTTCAAATTTTGGATAACCCACTGACTCCGGACCGTCAGTGATTGCAGTGGGGAATGGGGGAAACCTATGAATTAGAGAGGAATGAAGTGGCCGACATCTCACTGGCGATGGCGGGGACGAGTGAGGGAGAGTACTGCATGTTCAGAGCAGCATATCTCAGTTGTCTTTGGAGCAATAAAAAAATTTTCAACTAGTAAAATGTTTGAAATTTGTTTTTGAACATTTCTCTAGCTGATTCTTTTCTCATAGCTTCAAAGACAACCGAGATATCCTACTCTGAACATACAGTGTTCCGAAAAAAAAGTAGAAGAAAAAAAAAAAGAGCTTCTTGATGAATTCCTGTAAGATTTAACCAATATTTCCTCTGCAAGACCTGAATTTTTTCTCAGCAACACCACTATGCCGCGCCAAAGGCGCCTCAGCATTCTCATTTCTTTGCTAATGCATGCTCATATTCATGACGTTTTGTAGATCAAAAATTACATTTTTCCCGCCAAAAAAAATTATCTTCCATCGCTCATCTACCTTCCCCCTCTCCCCTGGCCTCCATCGTCACCACATTTACATAAAAATGACCTCCCTTTTCTCTTCACTCACTTTTTTATCCGACTCACCATCTGCCCTTTCCCCCCGTTCTCAACATTTTTTGTGAAGATGGAACACCCCCCGTCTCAACTTCCCCCGTACTATTTCTCATTGGGCCCACCTTTCCCCTCCCCCTGAATGCCATTTGACCTAGAGAGAGAGAGGGAGAATAAGAGCAAACAGTTGGACACCCCCCCCCATTCCACGTCACCCATTCTTTTTTCATTGTGTGTCATTCGTCTTTTCCACCACCACAGGTACACCCTGTGTAGTTTGGGTGGGTGGATCGATTTTCGTTTTTTTTGTACAGTTTTTCCTTCATGGGTCCCGTCAGAATTCTCCCCGGGTCAGCTTGTTTTTTTCTACAGACATCTTTAATTTTCCGTGGTTTTATGTTCTATTTTCCTTTGGTCTGGTATGATTTCCTATATTTTTCCTATCTTATCTCTAGTTTTTGTTATTTCGAGCTCTAATTTTCCCCAGGTCGATCAGAACTGTCCATATCTCAAAAGTGGGCGGAGCTAGGAAAAAGTTGTCAATTGCAAACTTGTTCCAAATTTAATTTTAAGAAAGTTTGCAGTTGACAACTTTTTTCTAGCTCCGCCCATTTTTGAGATATGCGCCTTTAAAGGCAGGATTTTTTCCTTGATAGCATTCTATTCATGGTTTTAATTTATTCTCTTAATGGTCCTGGAGGGGCGGAGCATCAATTTTTATGTTTTTTTTTTCTCATTAATTCTCTGTTCTATTGGCTATTCATTCATGTATAATTAGCAGAAAATTATCTCATTCTATTCAAATTTATGTACAGTTTTTCTCACCATGTTCTCATTGTGTGTGTGTGTGTATGTTACAACTGCTAATTTCCCCTCTTCACAACACTGTGCTAAGACCCCCCCCCCCCACTGACCCGACATTTTCCTAGCTGCAAGTGCGCCGTAGGCGCGTTCTATTCAAAGTTATATCCTTTTTCTCACCATGTTATCATTGGGTGTTGTGTGAGACCCGATAATTTCTCGGATCTAGCTGCAAATGCGCTGAAATTGAACCTGATCTCCTTAAACCTTCACAGAGCTTGTAATTATCACCTAGCTGCAAGTGCGCCGTAGGCGCGACCTTAGGCGCGAGGCAGCAACGGAAAAAATCCGATGTGAATATTCGAAAATCCCAAAAAAAAAAATCGACTGCTGAAGCGCCGGAGGCGCGTAGTATGTTAGAATTCAGTGTACCGTACTTTTTTCTGAAGCAAAAATTTTCGAAAAAAAAACAGGATGCTGAAGCGCCGGAGGCGCGTAGCTACCTACAAATTTACGAAAAAAAAAATACAAAACAAGTTTCTTTTGATCCATTTTTCAAGCGACTTTCAAAAAAAAATCGTAAAAAGCAAGGCTGCTGAAGCGCCGGAGGCGCGCCATTACGCCTAAGAATCACCAAGCACAAAATGCAAAACAAACGGTCAAGTTGGTGTCAATGGGAGGGTTTCAAATTTTGGATAACCCACTGACTCCGGACCGTAAGTGATTGCAGTGGGAAATGGGGGAAACCTATGAATTAGAGAGGAATGAAGCGGCCGACATCTCACTGGCGATGGCGGGGAGGGCGGTTCACATAGTACTGCTTGTTCAGAGCGGCATATCTCAGTTGTCTTTGGAGCTATCAAAAAATGTTCAACTAGTAAAATGTTTGAAATGTATTTTTGAACATTTTTTCAGTTGACCACTTTTTGATAGCTTCAAAGACAACCGGGATATTCTACTCTGAACTTACAGTTCTCCGACATCTCACTGGTGATGGCGGGGGAGAGGATTTCTAGTCAAATTTTAGATTTTCGCATTTAAATTTTTTTTTGATCTACCAACTTTCAACGAATCCAATTTCTTCTTCCTCCTCCTCTTCCTAACATTAGCCTCATTATCCTAATTACTTTGTCCCCCATCCGTCCCCTTCCAAGTAAGTACTTCATAATTCATTCCTCTGCTCATCAGACATGAACTCCTCCACTTCTTTTTTGTTCACCCTATTATCCTGAAGACAGACTACTTTTTTGATATAGAAAATTCTGATTCGGTTTTGTGCAGAATTCTAGGTAACAACGCGCCTCCGGCGCTTCGGCAGTCTAGTTTTTTTTTGAGTAGGTAGATCAAAAAATTCTCTATCAATTGGTACAAAAATAATAATGGTTTTCTTGATTTTCTTTGTAAAATTTTAGGTAACAACGCGCCTCCGGCGCTTCGGCAGACTTTTTTTTAGCAGGTAGATCAAAAATTCCCTATCGATTGTTATAAATATCCTATAGGCTTGCTGTAAAAAAGGTGAAGAAAACACTTTCTCCTTGAACAACTGATTTTTGCGAAAAAAAATTTTTGATCTACAATTTTTTTCAAAAAAAAATCAAAAGCTCCGCGCGCCTCCGGCGCTTCAGCAGCATAGTATTTTTTGGCCGATTTTTTTTTAATTTTGAAAAAAAAATTGGTAGATCAAAAAATTCCCCATCGATTGGTATAAAAATCATATAGGTTAACTGCAGAAAAAGTAGATCAAAAACTCAAAAAACCCTATTTTTTCGATTTTTTTGGATTTTAAGGTTTTTCAGCCTTCTTTTTTTGTAGAATCCTATAAGAAATTTGCACCAAAATGTAGATCAAAAAATTCCCCATTGATTGGTATAAAAATCATATAGGTTAACTGCAGAAAAAGTAGATCAAAAAACCAAAAAAAAAAATTTTTTGCGAAAAAAAATTTTTTGATCTACAATTTTTTTTTCAAAAAAAAAAAATCGACCGCCAAAATATGAATTCTCGATTTTTCCACCGCCTCCGGACCCGTCATTTCTCATATTTTTTTCGGACCCATTTTCACTTTTCTTCCTCAAATTTTCTATCTTCTTTTTATCATCAATTATCATTCTCTTTTCACTTTTCACCCTTTCAAAAAATGCTTCTTTTCGTTTTTTATTACACTGAAACAGAACATCTTATCTTCAGGAAAGAGATCATCTCAATGGAGGAGACGAACGCCTTCTCTCCACTCAATCAACTGATTATGCAACAGGTAAGAGGAAGAGAGAGAGAGAGAGAGAGAGAGAGAGAGAGAGAGAGAAAAATAACTTTAAACTTATATAGAGAGTATAGGTTACAGTTTCCAAGTCTAAAACACACTTTTACGCTATTTTCACTCCATAAATGCTGCAAACGCGCTCCAATCGAATTTCGGTAGAGCGCATTCGCAATTTCAGGGTTTTTGAATCCGGTAGGGCGTGTTTGACCTCAAAAATTGGGTTTTGAGCTCAATAAATGGGTTGGCGGCTATTTTTTACGGTTTTTAGTTCAAAATTCGAGTTTTTGGTCCAATTTTTCGGATTTTCCATATAAAATATGTGTTTTTGCTCCAAATTCCGGGCTTTTCACCGAAAAATTTGGAGTTATTTGGTAGGGTTACAATTCTCAAGTCTAAAACACTCTCTAATTATGACAAATGTGCTCTATCGCAATTTTGTCGAACTCGGTGGGGCGCGTTTGCAATTTGAGGGTTTTCGAGCTCCTCGAGCATAAGTCTGCAGTTTTCCAACTGAAACTGACCACTTCAGCTTCAAATTAGTCTTTCTAAGCTGAAAATTCGGCGATTTTCAGCCGAAATTTGAAATTTTCAGCGTAGTTTTGGAATTCTCAACCAAAATTAGGAGTTTTAGAGCTAATTTTGCAGGTTTTTGATCAAAGTTTGAGATTTTCCCTCAATTTTTAGATTTTCAGCCCATAGATGAGTTTCTGGGCTAGATTTCGAGTTTTTGGGCCAAATTTTGTGTGGTTTGAGCATAAATTTGTAGTTTTCGAGCCAAAATTTCAGTTTTCAGACAGAATTTTAAACTTTTTACCAGAAAATCGAGTTTTCAGCCTTGTTTTTCCCTCAATTCTGAGAATTTCAGCTCGAAATTCGGGTTTTTGAGCCAAATTGAGTTTAAAGGCGCATGCTATTATTTAAGGAAAGTCTTACTGTAATAGTGCCTGAAATGATTTTTGACCTACCAAAAATTTAAATTTTCAACAAAAAAAAATTTTTTGATCTACCAATTTTTCAAAACTGCCACCCATCGATTTATACTGTAATTTTCTATTTTAGAAATTTCTCATCGATTTTTTGCAGCAAGCGATGACGTCGCCACTGAAGCAGCCGCCAATCAACGAGCACCTTCTGGAGTTGGTTCGAAACGCGTTGGCCAACAAGCAGATGCCACTTTTGGCTCAACCCCAACAACCAATCCCCACCCAACAATCCCTTCCGAATCCCCTGACGATTCCACAGGTGCCCGTGATAGTGCAGACCTCTCCATCCAACGATTCGGATATGGCGTTGAAGGCGTCGCCATCGGCGAGTTCTGATATGAGCTCCTCACAGGATAATGATGATCATTCGATGATGATGATGCAGCAGCAGCTTCAACAAATGAATAATCAGATGGGAGGAGGAGGAGGCTTCCAGAACCCCCTGCAACAGTTGACCATCGACTCGTCGGCTAATATTGCCAATGGAGCCTTGTCGGCGGAGTAAGTGGGGTTTGGGGTCTTAGAACTTGAAAACTAGGCTTGGGGAGAAAAAACAAAAAGAATTGCCACCAGGTGGAATCGAACCTAGGCCTTATGGATGATAGGCAAAAGCGTTAGCCAGTCGGCCACATGGTACCATGCTGCGCGGGCTGTACAAGAAGCGGGGAGGTGTGAGAGAGACAGAGGCGAAGGCTTCTCTTTCTTATACGTCTTGCACCCCCGCATCGTCGTGGCGCCCTGTGGCCGACTGGTAACGCTTTTGCCTTTCACTCAACAAGTCCCGGGTTCGAACCCACCCGGCGCCAAATCTTTTTTTCTTTTTTTCTTTTCCCCTCCTAACCATTTTCTCTTCCAGACAACGATCGTGTGGCCGACATGAGACGTGGCTGGAATGTTTCACCACCACCAAGCACCAGGAATACGAGGCGCTGCTCTTCTCGGTGTACGTTGTGGAGAGAAACGAGCGAAAGTACGACGGATGGACGTATTTCGACTGTCTTCATCGCCTACAGAGCAAGTGTCGCTATCGAGTTCGTGCCAAGCGGCAAGACGAGTTTTATATTGTCGAGGAGAAGGGCGTCCACAATCATGGGGCCGTTGAGCCTGTCGGACAGGCCGGCAGCCATGCTGGATTGCCAAAGTGAGTTGGAATGGGAGTTAGAAAGGGTTTGGGGAGCTCAAATACGGAGATTTTTGGGCTCAATTCATAGTTTTCTGGGCCTAACCATGATTTTTCGGGTTCAACCTGTAGGTTTTAAGCGAAAACCTTGGTTTTGTAGTCCAAATCTGAGATTTTGGGCACAAATCGAGGATTTTAGGCCTAAACTATGGAGTTTTCTGCTAAAATCCGGGTTTTTGAGCCGAAATGCAGGATTTGAGACCAGAAACTGGATTTTTGAGTCCGGATATGGTGTTTTTAGGACCAACCCGAGGGAATTTCGGCTCGAACCAAGGTTTTTGGACCCAAATCTGGGTTTTTGAGCTCAAACCTAGGCTTGTAGATTTACCGGAGCCATGAACGGAGCCCTGAATTTTTAGGCCCAAATCTGAATTTTTGAAACAAAATCTGAATTTTTGGTGCCTGGCGCTGGAATTTTGTGCAAAAACGACATTTTTGAGTTCAAATTTGGTGTTTCGGGCTCAAATTTGAGGGTATTAGGCCCGATTCTTGGGTTTTGGGCCTAAATCTGAGATTTTAGGCGTAAACTTTGGTTTGTAGGTTCTATCCTTGGGTTTCTGGGCTAAAATCTGCGTCTTTGAGCCCAAGCTGGCTCAAAAAAAATCTCAGTCACCTAAGCAGCTCCAAGGCCATTTTAGCAGCGCCCGATCCTTCCAAACAGCACCAAAACCACCAAACCATTTCCAATTTTCCAGAACAATCCGCGAGATCGTCGATCGCTCGTACAACGAGAACTGGACACTGGAAGATCGAACATGCAAAGTGGACGAGGAGATTCAACGACTCGGCCTGCCAGCGAATCCACGTCTCGGTCGTCAAATCGACAATCGTGTCGCCTATCTTCGTCGCGTCAAGAATCTCAACGAGTCACGTCGCATCACGGATCACGTCAACGGAATGAGCAGTCCGTTCACCGATCCATCGGCTCTCAAAGCGGCGATCATGGATCCACAGATGCTTCAGGCGTTGATGGATCAGAATGGTGGATCGTTGACGGTGGAGAAGGGAATGGTGGAGAAACTTCTCGGACCGCAGACCATTGCCGAGTTGGTCTCGAAGCAAGAGGATCCGGCTCCTCCACCTCCAGTTGCTCCTCCTCCACAAATGGAGATGGCGAAACCGATGGCCGTCGCGCCGAGTCAAGAGTTTTTGCAACAAATTCTTCAGCAACAGGCTCAGGAGCCGAATCACGCGGCTCTTCTCGCCATGGCTCAACAGCAGTTGATGAATGCCAGTGCTGGACAGGAGAATATTTCTCAATAACTTTTTTTTCTCCGATTTTTGACTTTTTTCTCGCAATTTTCACTCCAAAAATTCAAAAATTTGCATTTTTACCGCGCGATTTTTGAAAATGCGCGTCAAAATCGCAAATATACCGCATTTCTTAATTTTTCCGCTTCTTTTTTTCGAAAATGCGCCTCAAAATTACAAAAATTGAACATTTTCTCATTCTTTCCACCTATTTTTTTCAAAAATGCGCGTAAAAATCGCAAAAATTCCGCATTTTTGAATTTCACCGCCCATTTTTCGCATGAAATGCTCCAAAATTACAAACATCGAACATTTTCCCGTTCTTTCTGCCTATTTTTCAAAAATGCGCGTCAAAATCGCAAAAAACGCGCATTTTTGAATTTTACCGCCCATTTTTCGCATAAAATGCTCTAAAATTGCAAAAAATGGGTGTTCCTCCCCTCTGTTTTTATATATGTGTGCCTTGAAAATACAAAATCTCTCATTCTTGTTACGAAGTACTCTGAATTCCTTTCCTTTTTGATTTTTTGACACGTAAATTTTGAATTTTTTTTTGAATTTTTTGAATTAAAAAAATTGTCAACTGCCGAATTTATCTGTGAATAAACGAGTTTCATTTGGTTCTTTTTTTTTGAGTAATTGTCGAAAAATGCTACAGTAAGAATTTCCGATTTACTTTGCATGCGCCTTTAATACTACCGTATTTTTGAAAACAAAGTTGTGGAGAATTCGGTTTTGCAGCGAAAATTTGGTGTTTCGCACAGAAAAAAAGGCAAATTTAACTAGAGAAGGTCTCGCCGCGCTTTCGAAAAAAATTAGAATATTCCCACCTGCCATGCACCTTTAACACTACCGTTTTTTTTCAATTTGGCAATCAATGAATTTTCGGGACAAATTTTCGGAAAATCGGGTCTCACAGCGAAAATGTTGTGTTTCTCACAGAAAAAAGGTCAAAATTAACAAGAGAAGGTCTCGCCAATTTTTTTTCCGTGGCAAGACCCATGCGCCTTTAACCCACTGTAGTTGACCCCTTTTGTTGAATGCTCCTTTGAAGTTAATTTCAGTATTCTACAAGCAAATAATATCGGTATATACTCAACTGCTATGAATCTCAACTGATATTTCTCAACTGCTATTGGGGTGATCAACTGCTATGTTGCAACTGCTACTGTCTCAACTGCTTTATTTGGTTCTTCTGCTATAGATCAACTGCTATGGCTATTTGCATTTTTACCGCGCGATTTTTGAAAATGCGCGTCAAAATCCGCAAATATTTTGCAGCTCTTAATTTTTCCGCCTCTTTTTCAAAAACGCTTGCCAAAATCCACAAATATTCCACAGTTCTTAATTTTTCCGCTTTTTTTGCAAAAATGCGCGTCAAAATTGCAAAAATCGAATATTTTACCCATTCTTTCCGGCTATTTTTCAAAAATGCGCGTAAAAATCGAAAAAATCGCGCATTTTCAAATTTTATCGCAGTTTTTGCTATTTTACCACTTTTTCCCGAACCTAAGCACCAAAACTACAAAAATTTAGCATTTTCTCATTCTTTCCACCTGTTTTTCGAAAATGCGCGTCAAAATTACAAAAATTCCGCAATTGTAACTGCTAGTGTTTCAACTGTTATAGCAGTCGATCCATAGCAGAAGAGCCAAATATAGCAGTTGAGACATTAGCAGTTACAAAATAACAGTTGATCACCCCAATAGCAATTGAGTATTTGCCACAATATGCTGCTTCAAATTTACCTTAAAGGCGCAAGTGGGGAAGTTCCTACTGTATTTAAAGGCGCACACGTTTTTTGATCTGCCCACGTAATCCTCTTGCATAATGCGAATTCAGAGTAATAAAACGGGCGATCCTAATCATCATTAGTTCATTGACCAACTGTTGTTAATTCTAGTCCTTTTCATCGCCTTTTCCTCTGTTTCGTCATCAAATAAGGAAAACAAGAATCCGAAAAACACGAAATAGAGATAGAGATAATAACAATAATAATTATTAATATACGCATATGTCTTTCTCTGAACCGGTCCCCTTATCTTATATTGCCCATCCTCCCCGCCTGAAGGGAGGGGAGGAGGGGGCGGCTAAAAGCATTTGCATATTCCACTGTCTCCTCAGCATCATTGGTTTGCCAGTCAGTCAGTCAGTGACTATGTTCCGGTCAATTCTTATTCTGGCGATTCTGTCATGTGTTTTGGCTTATCATCGTGAGTTTCTGGAGGATTTTGACTGCTATAATCATAGCAGTTGAGACACTAGCAGTTACAGTTGCGGAGTTTTTGCGATTTTTACGCGCATTTTTGAAAAGTAGGCGAAAAGAATGTGGAAATGCTCAATTTTTGTAATTTTAGCGAGAATTTTCGAAAAAGAAGCGGAAAAATTAAGAAATGCGGAATATTTGCGGATTTTGACGCGCATTTTCAAAAATCGCGCGCTAAAAATGCAAATACAGCCATAGCAGTTGATCCATAGCAGAAGAGCCAAATATAGCAGTTGATCACACCAATAGTAGTTGAGTATCTACCGGATAATGTCGACTTGTAAAATATTGAATTTGACTTTAAAGGCGCATGCGGGTTACTGCTGAAGCGCCGGAGGCGCGTCTAGCAAAAATTGGCTGGGTACTCAAGTGCTATGAGACTCTTGTGCTATCGTCTCAATTGCTATTTTTGGCTCTTTTGCTATAGGTCGTGATGAAGCTGCTAGAGCGCCGGTGGCGCGGCTGAAATAGTATTGCTGCATTAATTATCAATGTTTTGTTAGGCTAATAAGTAAAGAATTGCTTGCCGAAGCGCCGGAGGCGCGTCTAGATACTCAACTGCTATGGGGGTGATCAAGTGCTATTGTCTCAACTGCTACATTTGACTCTTTTGCTATGAATCAAGTGCTACTACTTTCGTCTCATGTGCTATGAAATGAGACAATAGTCATAGAGGTGAAAATAGCACAAGAGCCGAATTTCGGAAAACTAGCTGATAGCCCAAGATCACCCGCCATAACACTTGAGTATGTGCTTAAGCTTTTCCGTACATTGCAGTCGCGCTCTATTGAGAAAATATTGATTTTTTGAAGAATCGATACACTGCCAAAGCGCCGGAGGCGCGTTTTCACAGTGTCAATCTTTTCAAAATTGGGAAAAATGCAGATGCGCTCTGTTGACAACGGAGGTTGAAGGCAAAAATTTGAAAAAATCGATAAAAAGTTTAAAAAAAATCTTTTTTCAGTCAATAAATTTTTTTGAAAATTTTTACTCAAAAAAATACGAAAATCGTCTGAAAATAACGAAATTACAACGATTTTACCGAAAAATTCTCAATTTTTTGAGCCGCCGCCTCTTTTCTCAATAGAGCGCAAGTGCATTTCCCGCAAAAAAATTTACACTGCAGAAGCGCCGGAGGCGCGCTTTTTACCTTAAAAGAAACTGAAAATAATTACTACAGTAAGAACTTCTCCCACCCTTCGAGACCCAATCATTTTTCCAGAATACCGTGAGCTCAAATGCTCCACCCCCACCAACACAATCCGTGGAGGACCAGACCGTGCCGAGTGCCATTTGGTGTTGAAGGCCGAGGAGTTGGAGACCGGAAGACCAGTGCCAACTGGACTCGGTTGCTGGCAGGTAAATAGGTCTCACCGCGAAAATGTTTTTTCGCCGAAAAAAAAATTTTTTTCGAAGTAGGGCGTGATTATACTCAAAATCTCGGATTTTCAAAGGGAAATTCGAATTTTGGGGTTGGGAAATTTAAAAATCAAGTTTGGGGGACTAGTTTCCCAAGTTTTCATTTTCTAGGCCACCAGCTTAAAATCAGAGTTTTTGGGGCCGAAAAACTTATCAAACTCAAAAAAAGTTAAGCCCCACCCATTTTCGCAAATACTCCGCGTGTTTTTTTTTGCATTTTTTCAAAAATTCTGTTAACCGTGCGGCAGAATTGCCGAAATGGGCGGAGCCAAAATTAAAAACAATGTTTTTTTTTGGAATTTAGGCAAAAAAGCAGGTGGCCTAGAACTCGGAAAACTAGTCCGCCAGTTTCGATTTATATAAAAAAAAATTCAAAAAAAATCCCCGCAAAAATTCAAATTTTCAGTGAAAAATCGTTCTTTTTTCAAATTTTCTGAATTCCCGCCAAACCGACCATTTTCGAAAATTTTCTTTTCGGTTTTTGAAGTTTTTACACTGAAAAAATCTCCGCCAAATTCAAATTCTGAGTAGAAAAATCAAATTTTTTGAATTCCCGCCAAACCGTCAATTTTCAAATTTCCCAACTTTTTCCAGGAGGACCACGACGGTGAGGAGCGTGAGTACTGTGACATCGTGTGCCCCAAGTCTCACACCGTCTTCATCTCCTACATCGATCAAGGACACCGTGCCTGCTTCAACTTCATCACCTACCAAGTGGAGAAACGGAATGATGAGCACGTGCTCTGGCGTTCCGGAAAGTGCTTGAACTCCACCGTCAACTACCGTATCGGATGCAAGTTCGACGATCCGTTCGAGACCCAATTCAAGTCCGACAACGAGATTTTCGCTCATTTGAGAGCTCGTGCTCGCAGAGTTTAATTTTTTATCTTTTGAATTTTAATTTATTTATGTTTTTGAAATCTCTTCTTGCAATATAATTGATGATCACTTTTTTGAAATAAATGCAATTTTTTAACGTTGAAAAATTGGTAAAATCACTGCAAAAACTCCGGAAAAATCTACGGGAAAACCCCCGAAAACATCGAAAAAATTCCGGGGAATTCCCGAAAAACGGAAAAATCCCCGGTTTGTAGAGGCTAAGGGCACAAACTACAAACCTTGCCTCTACAAAACGACTGCCGCCCCGGCGCGACAGTTTGTAGAGGCTAAGGCTACAAACTACAAACCTTGCCTCTACAAAACGCCTGCCGCCCTGGAGCGACAGTTTGTAGAGGCTAAGGGCACAAACTACAAACCTTGCCTCTACAAAACGCCTGCCGCCCTGGAGCGACAGTTTGTAGAGGCTAAGGCTACAAACTACAAACCTTGCCTCTACAAAACGCCTGCCGCCCTGGAGCGACAGTTTGTAGAGGCTAAGGGCACAAACTACAAACCTTGCCTCTACAAAACGCCTGCCGCACTGATGCGACAGTTTGTAGGGGCTAAGGCTACAAACTACAAACCTTGCCTCTACAAAACGCCTGCCACCCTGCCGCAACAGTTTGTAGAGGCTAAGGCTACAAACTACAAACGTTGCCTCTACAAAACGCCTGCCGCCCTGAAACGACAGTTTGTAGAGGCTAAGGCTACAAACTACAAACCTTGCCTCTACAAAACGCCTGCCACCCTGCCGCAACAGTTTGTAGAGGCTAAGGCTACAAACTACAAACGTTGCCTCTACAAAACGCCTGCCGCCCTGAAACGACAGTTTGTAGAGGCTAAGGCTACAAACTACAAACCTTGCCTCTACAAAACGCCTGCCACCCTGCCGCAACAGTTTGTAGAGGCTAAGGCTACAAACTACAAACCTTGTCTCTACAAAATGCCTGCCGCCCTGCCGCAACAGTTTGTAGAGGCTAAGGCTACAAACTACAAACCTTGCCTCTACAAAACGCCTGCCGCCCTGCCGCATCAGTTTGTATAGGCTAAGGCTACAAACTACAAACGTTGCCTCTACAAAACGCCTGCCACCCTGCCGCAACAGTTTGTAGAGGCTAAGACTACAAACTACAAACCTTGCCTCTACAAAATGCCTGCCGCCCCGGCGCAACAGTTTGTAGAGGTTAAGGCTACAAACTACAAACCTTGCCTCTACAAAATGCCTGCCGCCCCGGCGCAACAGTTTGTAGAGGATTTTTCCCTGTTTTTTCTCTGAATTCTTCCAGTTTTTTCTCAGTATCTAAGTCGAAAAATGGATTTATTCATACAAGTAAAATTCAAAAAAAAATCAATTAATTCTTGTTATCCATATTGTACATGAGCATCATTTCTTCGGGATATTTTCCCTCGGGAGTCTCCAAAATCATCGGAATTCCATTCAATCTCTCGTCATTCATCAACAGCTCGAACGCCGTTTTTCCAATTTTTCCCTGCCCAATGTGCTCGTGACGATCCAAATTCGAGCCCAGATCCCCCTTCGAATCGTTGATATGAAGGGCTTTTAGGTACGAGAATCCAATGATTTTCTCGAATTTTCGCATCATTTCCTCGTAGACTCCGCGTGTCCGGATGTCGTATCCGGCGGCGAAAATGTGACACGTGTCAATGCAGACACCCACTCGATTCTTGTCCTTCACGAGGGAAATGATTGTTTGAAGCTCTTCGAACGTCCCGCCGATTGAGTTGCCCTGACCGGCCATTGTTTCCAGAACTGCAAAAAATTTTTCGTTAATTCTGACGCCGAGTACGCAAACACCCCTGGAATTTCACACAAAATGGTCTAAAAAACAGCTCAAAAGCTTGATTTCAAAGCGAGAGAAATTGGTGGCCTAACTTTTCCTGGCCGTGGCCTAGAATACCGAAATCTGAAAGCTAGGCTCCTGACAAGAAAAACAGTCCAAAAATGAAGCTTCCAGCTTGATTTTGAAGCGAGTTATGCGCCTTTAAAGTTAGAGGTGAGAGAGTGAGAGACGGCAGAGAACGAGACAGTCTGCTTCTCTGCGTCTCACACTCTCTCACCTCCAACTTTAAAGACGCATAACTCCCTTCAAAATGGCGGGATTTCGCTGGTTTTTGAATCAGCGAAATCCCTTACGAGCTGGGTGTCGAGAAGAAATGAAATTTGGGATCCTAGTCCACGGCCAGGAAAAGTTAGGCCACCAAACTTTCAAGGCGCATAACTCGCTTCAAAACTGAGCTATCGAGCTGGTTTTTCGATCATTTCAATTGTCAGGAAATGAGCTTCAAGAATATGAAAAATTTGGATTTCTAGGCCACGTCCACGGAAAGTTAGGCCACCGAACTCCAAAAATCTTCAAAATTGAGCTATGGAATTCGTTTCTAGACCGATTTGACCGTTGCGATAAGGATCTCAAGAAAAACATCGAATTTGGATTTCTAGGCCACCGCCACGAAAAGTTAGGCCACCAAACTATAAAGTGCCATAAGTCTCCTCAAAATCAACCTAAGAAGCTGGTATTTCGACCATTCTGTTGGTGTTGATGGTGTGTCTGTTGGGGGTGTGGTCTGTGGGCTCAGAAGAAACGAAATCTGAAAATCTAGGCCACGAAAAGTTAGGCCATCTTACCTAAAACCACGCTCTCGGTCCTCTCTACCACATAATCGATAGTCTCGGCAATCGTCTTCATACACTCCTCCTTGGTGCACTTTCCCACCGTGGATCCCGGATGGAAATTGTACATTGTGATGCCCAATTGCTCCGCCCTCCGACACTCATCCACCATCGCTTCCCGGGATTTCTGGAGCTTATCCTCTTCCGGGGATCCTGCATTCATCAGATATGATCCATGTGGCACGATTTGATCCAGCGGAAACCCAGTCTCCAGAATCACCCGATGCCAGTTCTCCACCACTTCCTTGGCCATTGGTTTGTGATTCCAGGTTCGTTGATTTCGAAGGAATAGGGCAAAACTACGGCATCCTTCTGCTCGGGCGTTGTAGATCGCTTGCTCCAGACCTCCCGCTGCGGACACGTGGAATCCGAGGTTCTTTTGGGAGAGATGGGCGGTACGGAGGACTTTCGCACCGATGGAGAGGCGGGAGGAGCGTTGGGAGGTGGATTCTGTTGATTTTTTGGATTCTGAAGATTCTTCTGGATCCTTGGATACTTGGGATCCCGGATCCATGGATTCTGAAGACTCGGCTCCAGAATCGTCGGCTTCAGAGGCTGTGGATTCAGATTCTGGAGATTCTGACGGCTTGACTTCAGAATCTTCGGCTCCAGAAGCTTTGGATCCTTTGGATTTTTTGGATTTCGGCTCCATGGATCCATTAGATTCAGAATCTTCAGCTCCAGAAGATGATTCGGGTTTCTTGGCTCTCTTTCTGGATTTTTTGGGATTTTTGGCACCAGAATCTGATGGATTTTCAGATTTTTTGAATTTTTTGGATCCAGTGGCACCAGAATTTTCTGGATTTTGGCAGGATTTTTTGACGGTTTTGGCTTCAGGATTCGATGGATTTTTGATGGATTTTCCAGTTTTTTTGACAGTTTTTGTGGATTTTTTGGCTCCAGTTGCTCCAGAATCTGATGGATTTTTGGATTTTGATCCGTTCTTGACAGCTTTTTTGGCTCCTGAACCTCCAGATGACGTCGACGGCTCCTGATTTGTGGAGGAGGATTCTGGAGTGTCTTCTGCATCATTCTGGCGATTTTCATCCGATTCTTGGTCTGGAATTGGGGTTTTTGGCGGAAATTCAATTTTAGAAAAACTGCCGCGCCTTTAAATACAGTAATCTGTTCAAAATCGTGGCGAGACATCTCAAAAATGGGTTATGCGCCTTTAACGCAACTTTGAGCGGATTACTGTACTTTTTCTAATTTTTCGCAGCAGGACCATTCCAAAAAACTCTGTGCGCCTTTAAGGCAATGGATTACGGTAGATTCGCGGCGGGACCTTCCCAAAAAACTACATGCGCCTTTGAAGTCAAAATTCTCACCTCTCATCTTTTGAAGTGTGCTCTGAATGTGTTTCTGCACCCTGGATTTTTGTTTCTTCGGTTTGTAGGGGGTACTTTTTTGGCTCACTCTGCGAGGTGCCGGTGATTTCACGTCGTCGCCGAATGCCACTTTTTTGTTAGCCATCTGAAAATTCCAGAATTAAAATGGCTGAAAATCCGGAAGAAATAGGCTTGAAACTGGCAAAGATGAACGAAAAAACCATAAATTCCATAAAGAAATACCGAAAACCATGAAAAATCGAGATTTGGAGTGATGGCCTAGAAACCCAAATTTTCGGTTTTCTAGGCCACCTAGGCTCAAGTACCAGCAAAATGTGCAGAATCCCAAGCTGAACACAATGGTTTTTACAGAACTCAAAAATATTGAGTTTCAGCAGAATTATAACCAAAATACTGGAAAATTTTATTCTGAGCAATAGTATTTTTCGGGAAAACTGGCATAACTCAGCTCAAAATCGACATTTTCGAGTTCTGTAAAAACAATTGTGCTCAGGAGCACTTGCCGGATATTTTTGGATGTTAAAATCACGGTGGCCTAGAATCCCAAATTTTCGGTTTTCTAGGCCATCTAGGCTCAAGTACCAGCAAAATGTGCAGAATTTCGAGCTGAGCAAAATGCTATTTAGAAAATTCGGAAATATCGAGTTTCAGCAGAGTTATAACGGAAATACTGGAAAATTTTATTCTGAGCAATCGACGCAAAATGGATGTTTTGGCAGTTTCTTTTTGGTTAAAAATGGCCGAATTTGCAGCAAAAGGAGCAAATTTAAGGTCAAATATGCTCAGTTTTAGGTGAAAAAGTACAGAAGTTAGGTAAAAATTGGATCAAATTTACCAAATTCGGAGCAAAAATGTTCAAATTGGGGGCAAAAAATCTATGTTCTAGTCAGAAATGCATAAATTTAGGTCAAAAAAGCACAAATTTGTCTCTAGAAGGCCAGAATTCAACTCAAAACAGTGGACTTTCCCTCCAATAACGTTCAGTGTAATTATTTCGGTAGAGCGCATTTGCATCTCGTAGGAAAAATCACAAAAAAGGGTCGAAAAAACTTAAATAAAAATCGAGAAAATCACAATTTTAGAGCGCAAAAACCGGATTACAAACATATTTTTATTCGAATTTTCAAAAAATAAAAACGCGAATAAAAAAGAGAAACGACGACGATGACGAGAAGACGGGGGGATATTCGGAAACGGGGATGGATTGTGAGGAAACAAAAAAACTCATTTTTTAAGGGAAAAAAAGGGAAAGATAAAGGCAAAAATGACGAAAATATTGTCACCACAGGGTTTTGTTACATCAGTCAGAAATATAGATTTTTAGAAAAAAATAATGAGAAAAACCGAACAATATTGGAATAATCATAGGGGGAGGGATTTTTTTTTTGAAATTTATAGAATTTTATGGAAAATTTTGGTAAAAATCCGGAAAATTATGGTGAGGAATAGGTGAAAAAACCAGAAGAAAATAAGGTGATTTTGAGCTGAAAACTAGTTTTTTGAGCCAAAAATCAGCGATTTTGGGCCCGAATAACCCGGAAAATTGGCAATTTTCGGTCAAAAAGCGGTTTTTTTTGTAAAATCGTTTTTCTGCATTTTCAGACTAAAAAAATTCCTGATTTTCACAAAAATATTCCCTAAAAACCTATGAAAACTCAAAAAAAAATCCAGGAACTACGAGAAAAAAGGCAAATTAAGGGGGAAAATAGAAAAAAAGTGATCAGGTGGAGGTGAAAAACATTGAAAATCATCAAAAAAATATAGAGAAAAACCGAGAGAAAAAAAAACATAAAATTAAATTTATTCAAAAAACCGCCGGACCATCATCCTTCACACACACTGCTCATCTGAATTCGAAGTGGTCGCTCCTTTCGACGATTCACATTGGCCGACGACTGCCCGTTCTCCTTGATTTTAATCTGTTTTCGTTCGTCTTCCGTCAGAATCTTCGGCTCCTCCTCCGCATCCTTGTAGTACAGAATTTTCGTGCCTATCTTATCGAAGAACTCTTGACCCGGAAGCAGAGTCGGCAGGTCTTTTGTGAAGAGGCTTCTGCAAATTTTCGAATTCGGAGAGGTTTGGAGGGAAATTTTGGGGAATTTTCAGCTGAAATTCGCCGGTTT
>GL380172.1:43949-72869 GCA_000143925.2 Caenorhabditis brenneri | reverse complement strand
CAATCCGGACATTCGGACAATCCGGACATTTGGACAATCCGGACATTTGGACAATCCGGACATTTGGACAATCCGGACATTCGGACAATCCGGACATTTGGACAATCCGGACATTTGGACAATCCGGACATTCGGACAATCCGGACATTCGGACAATCCGGACATTTGGACAATCCGGACATTCGGACAATCCGGACATTTGGACAATCCGGACATTCGGACAATCCGGACATTTGGACAATCCGGACATTCGGACAATCCGGACATTCGGACAATCCGGACATTTGGACAATCCGGACATTCGGACAATCCGGACATTTGGACAAGCCGGACATTTGGACAATCCGGACATTCGGACAATCCGGACATTCGGACAATCCGGACATTTGGACAATCCGGACATTTGGACAATCCGGACATTCGGACAATCCGGACATTCGGACAATCCGGACATTTGGACAGTCCGGACATTCGGACAATCCGGACATTTGGACAATCCGGACATTCGGACAATCCGGACATTTGGACAATCCGGACTTTCGGACAATCCGGACATTTGGGCAATCCGGACATTCGGACAATCCGGACATTTGGACAATCCGGACATTCGGACAATCCGGACATTTGGACAATCCGGACATTTGGACAATCCGGACATTTGGACAATCCGGACATTCGGACAATCCGGACATTTGGACAATCCGGACATTTGGACAATCCGGACATTTGGACAATCCGGACATTTGGACAATCCGGACATTTGGAATTTTCATCAACCAACCGAAAAAGATTTGTGACACTTCTCTCGGAGAAACAGAAAATACCCTAACTTTTCATACACATTTTTATTCAGAAAAACCAAAGTTATCATCGAAATATCAACTGAAACTCAGATATTCAATACATAATAAGATTTTTAAAAAAAATCAATTCAATAAGATGGAACTGCACATAAAAACATTTCAAAACAGAAAAGAAATCAATAAAGCCAGATTTTCTCCTTCTCCTTACTGTATTATAAAGGTAGAGTAGGCGCCTTGACTTTTGCAGGAAAGTCTCGTCACGAATCGCCACTCTAGCAGAGGTCGCGGTCACATTTTGTCACGAGACGAAGTTCATGCGCCTTCATATGATTTCTTCTGCGTACTGGACCTCTATAATGGATCTTTCTCAAATCCTTGCGTTGTGCTGCAGTTGCCTTCTTGAATACTTCCTTCTTTGGGCTCGGAGTCTGGCGGCCATCACGGTAGTTTGCGACCATGAGAAGAGGCTCACAGAATTCAGGAGCATCTTGATACTCCTCAAGAAGATTCTTGAAGTTGCACAATTTCAATTCCTCCTTGGCCTTCAAATATTGCTCCTGGGTGGTGAACATGGTCAATTGAGCAATCTCATCGTCATAAGTGTCCTTGAACTCATCCGTGTCCAGTTGCTCCTCCTTCAATTTCGCCTCCTCTTCAACCAGGTGGAACTTTCTAATCAGAAAACCAGCCATATTTTTTGGCGAGTACTTGATGACTCTTCTTTCTAACTCGAACTTCTTGATGATGTCCAATGGGATTTCCAAATCGATAAGGTCTTCAGTGGCCTTCACAGCATCACCATGGCGGAGCTCCTTGACCGATTCCTTCACTTTCATCTCAGTTTCAGCGATGGAGAGAGTGGATTGAAGAAGAGCAGCCATTTTGAATGATGAAGTTATCTGAAAAAACAGAAATATGAGAAAAAAGAAAAAGTAGGAATAAAAATGGGTATGAAGAGAAAATCGATAAAGAGAAGAATGAGGTAGACTGTCAAGAGAAGGTGTTGTGAGTGTGATATACCACTCTTCCCTCTTCGAGGAGTCAATGTAGTTGCCTCCACCTTCCCTCATTCTTCTGTCAGTTATTGATCGACTGACCTGTGAATGGGATTATTGCCAGGTTGATGGCTGACAACTGTTAGATTGTGTGCATGTATAGCGAGTGTTCACAACATGCAGGAAAAAACTATACTACTACCATTCTGACCAGAACTGTTAGATAACGACAATGAAAAAGAAAAATTGGTTAAAAATATAAGAGATAGCAGTGGAGAAATCAATATATTATGGTGGGATGTTCATTTTTCGAAACCGTTCTCAAAAATGAAACTGTGATTCCATCCAAATGCCACAAATGAACACAAATTGACGATCGATGAAGTGAATAATGAACCACTGCAACAGAACTTTTTGGGTGAATAAAAAATCAGATTGATAAAGACGAATTTATTGTGAAGTTAGTGAAAAAAACTAGAGATGTCGGGAGAATTATTCTGGAAGGGAATGAAATATAGGTGAAATTGAAGAAATATTACGATTTCTAGAAAGTTTTATTGTAAACGAAGAGACACCATCATCAATTGCGCTTCATTTTACTCGAATTCAGCTAACTCGATCCACTCATTTATTTATTTCCAGCATACATGTCCAAACTTGGGCTGGGCCGGGCCGGGCCGAGAAAAAATTTTCAGGGCCCGGGTTCAAAAAATTTTATTTTTCGGAGCCAAAAACTTTGAAGTTTTAGTGAAAATTCATGATTTTTCTGACTGAAAAATGTATTAAATTTATCAAAAAACACACGTTCTCTCTCAGAAAACCCATAACTCAAAGAAAAACTACCGAAATCGACTAAACTTAACAGTTTTGCATCGAAACGGACCATTTTGTAACTGAAATCGACTCTTTTCAGTCAAAAATTCTTGTTTTTGATTCAAATGAATAGAAATCAGTTGAAAGCTATCCCTAATACTCGAGAAATGAACATTAATAACAAAAAGACAATAAATTCGCCGAAAAATGGCTTGTTTTCTTGTGCTTTCAAAATTTAGTATTGAAATTCCGGGCCCACCGGGCCGGGCCCATGAAAATTCTGGTTTGAGCCCGGCCCGGCACGGCCCTGGACATGTATGATTTCCAGTTCTTTTGGAAATATTGGCATTGATAAATTTAAGATACCGTGAGAATATTACCTCCGGCTGCTAGAAAAGTATGGATATCAGTTCCCTGAAACAGCATAGTTATTGAGCTTTTAAGGTAAAAAAAGATCCGTTGGTTGGTCCACGGCGACCAAATTAAACTATTTTCTTTTTTTTTATTGTATGATGTTTTTTGAGTTCCTTGGTAATCGTTTTATTGAGTTCTTCAATTTTAAGGAATATGTGTAGATTGAATAGCCCTCTGCCGATCACGACCTTCTGTAGAATTGATTATGATTTCACCTCCTATGATTCCCTAACTTTCCAGTTTCAAATGTTCGATTTCGGTTTTGATAGAAGTTATTTTCTAGTTGGGCTGCATTCCCCATTTTTTTAAATTGATACAACAAAGTGAGACCATGAACTACTGGAGTCTTCATTAACTTTTCCGTTTCAGAGTGATGCAATAAAGTGGCCATTTTCATCACAGTTCGGTCCTGCCTTTAAAGTTTTCCCAGAGTTTTAGGTCTGAAAACTAGCCTCCTTTTCTTTCAAAAGTTTACTGTTTCGAAGTGTTTTGATTGATTTTATCTTTACATGAGCAGTTAATACTCCCTAATCAACTCAATTATTTCAGAGCCTGAATCAGTTTCCTTGTTTCAGAGTGACTGAATTTTGATGGATTTCAGTTAGACTGTAACATTCAAAACTTCCACAAAGTTCTAGGTGCTTAACATATTGGTCTCAAAACTGGCCACCTGCTTCTTTCAAAGGTTCACTGTTTCGAAAAGTTGTGATTGAAAATTTCATTTTATGATTTATTGTTTGATTAGGTTTATGGCCATTAACAATTACAATCCCCTCAATTTCTGCCACATCCCCAGCTTGTCCGTTAGCGTTTCTCTAGAATTATATCTATTACTTGGAATCCAGGCCGATCTGGGCTGGCACATAACTCGCTTCAAAATGAAAATTGTGAGCAGAACAACATACCAGATGATGGAACTCGGCGAGCTCTACAACATCCAACATGAACAATCCTGCTCCAGAGGCGGTAGTATGCGGACCTTTTATCCGAGCCGACCTTTTATGGCAGGGCGGAAAAATATCGTCGGCCCGCCGTGTAATACCATCAATGATTGCCTCCTCAATTTAAAATTAATCATGTTTCACAATGCGAAAAAGAGGTCAGAGTATGTTTCGTTTTTTTTTCAAACAGACTGGTTAGTAATAATGACCCTGAGAGAAGTTTACAACGTGAATCTGTAAAATGAACTACCGTACTTTTCTCTCGAAAGCTCAACAATCTTGGGACCACAGCTGAATGAATGGATATTGGATAATTCAAACTCAATTTTTGTTCAACATATTGATGGAACAGTAAATTTCGAGTAAACTGGAATAACATAAACTCAGGTAACCAACAAAAGCAGGTTGAAACTGAAAAATAGTCCAAAATTAATCAATAAAAATTATTAAATTATTCAGAATCCTCCTCCGAATCTCTAGATTCTTTTGAAGAATGCCTTCGGATTGCTCTAGCCGAAAACCGGAAAAGTGGTTCAAAAGTATGAAAAATCTTGAATCTAGGTCGACCTCCTTCGACAGTATCATGTTCAACAGTAATATAATATGGTATGTATCCCAACACATATGAATTCCGTAAGATTCTCAAGGCACGTTCGAGATCTAGACCCGGTTGAACGGTAATTGAAGTGAGCCACGGTTGAAGGGGTCTGTAGTTTCCGAGTGTCTAAAAAACCATAGAATTCTGAAGATTTATACCGTAACCTGACTTACCATAAGCAATAAATCCACATCTTCATCTGGAAGAATCATGTCAATAATTCGGAAATTCTCCAGCAAATCGTACTCATGAACTCGGATATGATCATCATAAATATTCAATTGTCGGCAGTTTCTCCATTGTTCCAGATGTCCAAGATACAGTAAATCCACCGTATAATCACTATCCTCATTCTTCCAAACCGATAATCCAATATATTCCAAAATTCCAGGTGTCAAAACTTCCAACACTGCAGTAACCATGCCTTGTTCACGTGTTCGACTCCGTTCTTGTTTTCGTCTTTCGAAGAATTTCATTTCGAATCGTCTGACTCTCAATTGATAGTCAATGGTATTCAAATAATTCTTGACTTTCCAGAAGAATGAAGTTAATGGCCATTTTTGTCCGTTCTCCTCATCATATGGTTCGATGTCGAATTCCAGTTTTTCCAGTACTAGAGTTGGATTTGAGATCAACGTGAAGAAGTCTTTGGCAGCGATTGATTGGTATCTTGCGCCCAATATTATGTAGAATGTTGTGGGATACCTGAAAAGATTGGATGCTTGGTACTGGAAGTATCCACAAAAGAGTTTTTATAATAGTTTTGCGAAACTGAAATTTGACCGTTACAAGAACTCTATAAATTCTGGGCTAAACGTCGTTTTGCAATCTATTAATTAGCCGCTTCTTGTAACCCAATCGATCCCAAATGATACAAAATCAAGAACATTTGGTGTCAAAATTTAACAAAATAAAACACTTTTCAAAACCGAAATTTACAGTTCTAACAGCACCACATTTGAGCAAACTCAAACCGATAGGTAATAGGATAGATTTAATCTATGGCCTACTTGTGAGTGAATCCTAAATTTTCCATGGAGGCGTATTTTTTCAAGTCGAGGGCGGGTCAGAAGACAATTTCCAGACTCTCCAGCTCTAGTAGAGACAAGTAATTTGAGGATCCGCCTACAGCAAGATATACTTTTAGAACACAAGTTTATAAAAAAAAACTCAAAACCACTAGAGAAAAAACTCTGTTGAAGTACCATTTTTAGAGCAATAATATGAAATACGTGAACACAAAAACCTGGCAGTTAAAAATGCATTGTACTGCTTCAACAATATCAGATTTGAGCAAACTAAATCTAATAATTAATTCATTTTACTTTCCAAGTTTCTGATTGCCAAACAAATAAAATCTAGCCCAACCCCTTTGCTCACCTAACAATACATCCATCACGTTTCCACTCGTACTGTGCATAAGATTCTTCATTGGTCTGCGAACTCCCGATACGAATATTCACTTTTCGGAATCCAATCGTCACTTTGAGAGTGTCAAATGGGAAAAGTATGTATTGTAAACAAGAGACACGGGCGAAGTGTGGAAGCGATATTCTGGAAGAATCGCATTTCGACAAGTCATTACAGGAATTGGAGCTCACAAGTTTTTTTGAATGTGGTGAAACAGAGGGAAATTTAGTACTTTGACTAATGGTGAGCTCGGCGAATGGGTTCTAAGGCTTTGGAAAAGCTCACAAAACGCAACGCCACGCAATACTCTACTGTCTGCGTCTATCACCTTCACTAATTGTTCAACTGTGCTCTAAGTCTTAAACTTACATTCCAAGAACCTCCTGCAACTCGATTCCCCTATCGACAGCTTCCCAAATTTCATTCCTGGCAAACTTTGAGTACAATCTCCTGACCCTCTCAATTGGATATGGGTAATCGGGGATACCATCCCCCTCTTCATCCTCATCTATATTATCATCATCTGAATCATAGTTCGGATTCTGTTTCTGATCTTTACTATTAACAATCACCGCTTTCTGTGTGTTTGCACGTGTTTGCCCGTCGCTAGCGCCGTTCCTACTGGGTAGAATTATTCCAAATTTGTACATGTCGGAGCAGAATTTTACCGCGGTGATGCCCGTCTTTTTCGTTTTTTGTTTGGAGCTCTGGGGAGCCCTGTGCTTAGATAGGGCTCACAAAAGACCCGCTGGCGGAAAGCGAACTGCGAACTAACGTGAACTGTCACAGTTGAAATCAACACATCCATCGGAATTGAATTATTATTTTTCGCCTTATCAGTTCTCATTTTCTGAAGGACATCATTTTGAGGCTGATGTTTTCCCAAGCGAACTCACCCAGCCCGTGTGAAGCAAGAAGATTGGAGCCGCGAAGCGGCGCAAATCTTCTTGTCATATTCATTTATCGCTGCTCCTATTAATCTTTCAAGTTTCCACTTCTTCTCATCCATTGACATTTTCCTCTTTTCCTTCTTTTTAAAATCTTCTCGAGGCCAAGGTCCACCAGGAAAATACAAGTAGTAGGCTACTCTTCTTATATCGGCCAGTTGAAGAATCAAGTCTCTTTGACTTGTTCTCAAGTATCTCCGGAGGGTTCTTTGAGCCTGTACGGTGGTTTGTCGTCGGTGGAAGGAGATCAAAATGCAACGATCGAGAAAATCTTGGAAGTGTTGGGGAAGATCGGCTGGCTCATCTGGAAAATTATGAAGATTCATAAAGATTTTGATGCTGAATTCCTAAGGAAAATTTTTATAATTTATCAGAAAACGAAAAACTCAAAAAAATTTACTGACTTTATGAAGCAGTGAAATTAATTTTTAGTTTTTACTTTTTCAAGTCGTGCTGACTTCTCATCAACCAGTATTATTCAAATGAATTTTAACAAACTGAATGAAACAGAAAACAAAAACTGACCGTCGTTCCTTCTTGTCCCCCTAATCCTCGCCAGCAATTCTCTGAGTGAGTCACATAGTCTCTCCATGTTTGACGGCATTTCACGAGATGAGGATGAGGAGGAGGAAATTAATGTCATGGCTCTTTAATTTTATTCTGAAATCCCTTTTTTTACGAGAATCCTTTTGTACTCAATATTTCCAGACCTATGACTCGAAAGAATATATATTGAATCTACTGTAACCCAAAAACATTTTTCATTCTTGTTCTATCGCAATTTTTTTCAGGTTGGTAGAAAAACCGCAAGAACTTGTCTTTCAAGTCATTAGGAGAGAGAAACTAGATCAAAATATAATTATGGCATGAAACCGGAAAACAACACTAAGATTCCGTATGTAATAACAGTATGTGAAGAAAAGATTTATCATTAATCAACATCCATGTTCGGCGCTCCTTTAGTTAACCATACTGAAAAGTGTAGCCCTGAACTGAAATGGAACATTTAGGTCAGTGACTTTCTCCAACAGTTTAGCTTCGAATCTGGCAAACTTCTCGACTTCAAGAAACCTTCAGAATAGGTGTTCTCCTTGTTATCTCCACCAACAGCAGTGTCAGTATTCACTTTTATTGATTTTATGAATTTTCCATTTGAAAGAATTGATTTCGACTTTCCTTTTCTGTTTGGCATACACACTGTTTCAAAGAATTGTTTTAAAATGTTTTTCGAGACAAATTGAGACGAGACATCTTGAGACATTTTCGAGAATCGAGACTTTCGAGACACTGCCGAGACGAGACGGGACGAGAATGAGACGGGAATGAGACGGATAGTGAGACTTCGAGAATTTTCTAATTGTTCTCATGAGACAATACACTTATTTGTTCGAAGAATTATCAAATGTTAACCAGCTAAATTGATGTGAATCTACTGAAACTGAAATCTTAAATTTTGAAAATCACCAAAGCTGCAATTCTTTTGCCGCTTTCAAATAAAAAATCCAAGTTTTACTTCTTCGCAGGATTACGGATCAGTCAATCTAATTTTTATTCAACATATTGATGAAACAGTAAGTTTTTCGAGAAACCTAACATAAAATACACTTAGATAATCAACAAAAGCAGTTTGAAACTGAAAAATAGTCCAAAATCACTGAATAAGAATTATTAAATTATTCAGAATCCTCCTCTGAATCTCTGGATTCCTCTGAAGAATGCCTCCGGATTGCTCTAGCCGAAAATCGGAAAAGTGGTTCAAAAGTATGAAAAATGTTGAATCTAGGTCGACCTCCTTCGACAGTATCATGTTCAACAGTAATATAATATGGTATGTATCCCAACACATATGAATTCCGTAAGATTCTCAAGGCACGTTCGAGATCTAGACCCGGTTGGACGGTTATTGAAGTGAGCCACGGTTGAAGGGGTCTGTAGTTTCCGAGTGTCTGAAAAACCATGGAATTCTGATGATTTGTACAGTAACCTGGCTTACCATAAGCAATAAATCCACATCTTCATCTGGAAGAATCATGTCAATAATTCGGAAGTTCTCCAGCAAATCGTACTCATGAATTCGGATATGATCATCATAAATATTCAATTGTCGGCAGTTTCTCCATTGTTCCAGATGTCCAAGATACAGTAAATCCACCGTATAATCACTATCTTCATTCTTCCAAACCGATAATCCAATATATTCCAAAATTCCAGGTGTCAAAACTTCCAACACTGCAGTAACCATGCCTTGTTCACGTGTTCGACTCCGTTCTTGTTTTCGTCTTTCGAAGAATTTCATTTGGAATCGTCTGACTCTCAATTGATAGTCAATGGTATTCAAATAATTCTTGACTTTCCAGAAGAATGAAGTTAATGGCCATTTTTGTCCGTTCTCCTCATCATATGGTTCAATGTCGAATTCCAGTTTTTCCAGTACGAGAGTTGGATTCGAGATCAAGGAGAAGAAGTCTTTGGCAGCGATTGATTGATACCTGGCGCCCCATACTGTGTAGAATGTTGTGGGATATCTGAAAACATAGGATTCGTGGAACTGGAAGTAATCACAAAAGAGTTGCTATAACAGTTTGGGGAAACTGAGATATTTTGTTTCAAGAACATCATAAATTCTGAGCTAAACGTCACGTTGCAATTCATTAAGAAACAGAAACATTTCGCAACTGACAGGTTATCGGATTGAATAAAGTGGTGGTCAAGTTGTGAGTGGATTCTCGGATTTCTTTCTCCACAGGAGCCTGAAAGTCTGGAAACTGCTGGCTGAAACCGCCACATCGGTTGCCAGGTCAAATTCCAGAGGAAGGTTTTCCAGACTTTCAGACACCAGCGAGGGGCAAAAAATTTGAGTCACTACTAAAAAGAATGTCCACTTTTAAACCATCAGTTTATAGAAAACTCCATAACTACGAGGAAAAAGATATTATTTATAGCACAATTTTGCGAGCAACAATACGAAATATGTTATGGCTGAAACCCGGGATTTGAAACCGGACTATACTGTTTCAACAGGACCAGATTTGAGCAAACTAAAACTGATAGTCAATAGATTTTTGGCAATCTATAGACAAACAAGTAAAAAACCATCCCCGCTCCCCCATGCTCACCTGACAATGCATCCATCACGTTTCGACTCGTACTGTGCATAAGATTCTTCGTTGGTTTGCGAATTCCCGATGCGGATATTCACTTTTCGGAATCCAATTGTCACTTTGAGAGTGTCGAATGGGAAAAGTATGTATTGTAGACAAGAGACACGGGCGAAGTGTGGAAGCGATATTCTGGAAAGAACGGATTTTGACGTTAACCCCGAAATAAGCGGTGTCACTATTTTCTGAATGTGGTGAAACAGATGGAAATGTAACTTTTCAGATTGATGAAGGTCAGCTCGACGAATGGCATCTAGGGTTTTGAAGGGCGCACGAAAAGCATCGCGACGCACCACCTTACTGTCTGCGTCTTTAAGCTTTACTAATTACTAAGCTGTGCCCTAAACTTACATTCCAAGAACCTCCTGCAAC
The DNA here is from genome assembly GCA_000143925.2 of Caenorhabditis brenneri. Lineage (NCBI taxonomy): Eukaryota > Metazoa > Nematoda > Chromadorea > Rhabditida > Rhabditidae > Caenorhabditis > Caenorhabditis brenneri. The sequence goes on along the minus strand of GL380172.1, from coordinate 62,418 downwards.
TCGATTCCCCTATCGACAGCTTCCCAAATTTCATTCCTGGCAAACTTTGAGTACAATCTCCTGACCCTCTGAATTGGATATGGGTAATCGGGGATACCATCTCCCTCCTCTTCATCCTCATCTATATTATCATCATCTGAATCATAATTCGGATTCTGTTTCTGATCATATTCATTTATCGCTGCTCCTACTAATCTTTCAAGTTTCCACTTCTTCTCATCCATTGACATTTTCCTCTTTTCCTTCTTTTTAAAATCTTCTCGAGGCCAAGGTCCACCAGGAAAATACAAGTAGTAGGCTACTCTTCTTATATCGGCCAGTTGAAGAATCAAGTCTCTTTGACTTGTTCTCAAGTATCTCCGGAGGGTCCTTTGAGCCTGTTCGGGTGTTTGTCGTCGGTGGAAGGAGATCAAAATGCAACGATCGAGAAAATCTTGGAAGTATTGGGGAAGATCGGCAGGGTTATCTGGAAAATTATAAAGTTTCAAAAAAAGGTTGCAATTGGATAATTGTCCGCCAAAAAATCAACAAACTTTATTGAATTCAGGAAGCAGTGAAATTAATTTTTAAAGGTGGTGGAACATGAAAGTCTACGGGGACTTTTCGGGGATTTTTTTCTCCCCCGGCACTTATAGGCGCCAGTCTGGCCCTGAGTTCGAACCCACCAGCGGTATTTACTTTTGTAATTTCAGGAAAATCATTTTTTCATGTCCTACCACCTTTAGCTCATTCTTGCAGTTTTCGAATGAAAATGGAGCTAAATCCTTATCATCCGTTATTATTCAACTGAATTTTCAAAAAATAGATGAAACAGTAAATAAAAACTGACCGTCGTTTCTTCTTGTCCCCCTAAACCTCTCCAGCAATCTTCTGAGTGAGTCACATAGTCTCTCCATGTTTGACGGCATTTCACGAGATGAGGATGAGGAGCCGATCAGCACCTGGAAACAAAAAACTGTAAAATCGATCGAGAAGAAAAACAGCTAGAATAAAACGAGAACAATCAAAAGAAAAAAATGATAAAAGCAAATGAAAAGTCGATATCTCCCAGAGAAAGAAAAACAACAGACTGTTTTTGATCTACCACGAAAAAAATGTCTCGAAGAAAAAGTCTTGAAGAAGGTAGATCAAATTAACATTTTTGGACCTTTTATGATTTTAGTTCAATCGATTTTATTTATTTTTTCATAACTGGCTGTAAGAAATATGGAAAAATGTAGGTCTGTAGTTATATAGGCATGAAAGATTTCTTAAAAATCATTTGGATGGAATTCAGAGTTTTGAGAAGCAAGTCAAAAATAAATTCTTCATAAAACTAAAAGTGTTATCAAAACATTTCGAAACAGTAAACCGATGAAATAAGCAGGTGTTCTGTTTTGAGAACAATATGTTAAGTACCTAGGACTTTGTGGAAGTTTCGAGATTAATTGTAATCAAAAATCACCGAAACGCAACGAAAGTCGATCTATTATTGCATCACTCTGAAACGGTGAAGTTGAATCAGGCTTGAAGAATTCATGGATTTTACAAGGTTTCACCTCTGCAATCATCTCGAAACATAGAAACGACGCGAGTACAATCATAACTAGCTATTTGCTGGATCATTGGAAACCTCACATTCAACAAGAATTAATTGGCAGAAACAGTCGTTAATTTTTTCCACTGCGAACTCTTATATTCCATTATTCCTCCGGTCCATTGTCGTTATATAGTCGTTTTGGTCAGATTATCAGTACTATTGAATTTTTTTGTTGTGAACAAACTCTACACCCACACACTCTCGCAGTTGTCAGTCATCAATCTGCCAGTAATCCCATCTACAGAACGGTTCATCAATAACTGACAGAACAATGAGGGAAGGTGAAGGAAACTATGACTCTGTATCGACTCCCTGAAGAGGGGCGAGTGGCAGACCACACTCTCCACATTTCTCTTGACAGTCTACCTCATCCTTCTCTTTATCGATCCGCTCGTCATATCCATTTTTTCCCACTTCTCTTTTTTCCTCATCTTTTCGTTTTTCCATATAACTCCATCATTCAAAATGGCTGCTCTTCTTCAATCTACTCTCTCCATCGCTGAAATTGAGGATACAGTAAAGAAATCGGTCAAGGAACTCCGCCATGGTGATGCTGTGAAGGCCACTGAAGACCTTATTGATTTGGAAATCCCATTGAATATCATCAAGAAGTTTGATTTGGAAAGAAGAGTCGCCAAGTACTCACCGAAACATATGGCTGGTTTTCTGATTAGGAAGTTTCATCTGGTGGAGGAGGAGGCAAAATTTAAGTTGGAGCAACAGGACACGGATGAATTCAAGGACGCTTATGACGATGAAATTGCTCAATTGACCATGTTCACCACCCAGGAGCAGTATTTGAAGGCCAAGGAGGAATTGGAACAGTGCAACTTCAAGGATCTTCTTGAGGAGTATCAGGATGCTCCAGAATTCTGTGAGGTTCTTCTGATGGTAGCAAACTACCGTGATGGCCGCCAGACTCCAAGCCCGAAGAAGGAAGTGTTCAAGAAGGCAACTGCAGCACAACGCAAGGATTTGAGAAAGATCCATTATAGAGGTCCAGTACGCAGAAGGAATCATTTAAAAGTGCATGAACATCGTTCCGCGACAGAGTGTGACCGCGACCACTGCTAGAGTGGCTATTCGTGACGAGACCTCCTTGCAAAAGTAATACCGTAAGAAGAAGAAAAACATCTGGCTTTATTGATTTCTTTCCTGTTTTGAAATGTTGTTATGTGCTGTTCCAAATTGAAGTTATTGTTCTGTCAGTAGGAAATTTTTGTGTTTTTTCTCGTTATTACATATTGAATTTCTGAATTTCAGTAACGAATTTACTTTTTCTGAATAAAAGTGTTTATGAAAAGTTAAGGTGATTTCTGTTTCTCCGAGAAAAATGTTACAAAAATTATTTCGTTTTCAGTTGGTTGATGAAGTAGAGAGAAGGAAAGAAAATTCAATACTACTGCCATTCTGACCAGAACAGCTATATAACGACGATGAAACCGACAAACAATGGTTTTAAAAAATATAAGAGATCGCAGTAGAGAAATCAATAAATTGTGATGGGATGTTTTTTTTTTCGAAATCACTGATCAAAAAAAAACTGTGATATCGTTCCAATGCCCCAAATGAACATAAACTGACAGTCAATGAAGTGGAAAATGCACCACCTCAACAGAACTTTTTGAAAGAATTTAAAATCAAATTGTTCGGTAGGAGCAGGAAAAAATGAAGATGAATTTATTGCAAACTTCATGAAGAAAACTACACAATTCGGCAAGAAGAGTTATACTGGAATAGGAATGAAAGTAACCAAATTTCGATCGAAAATATAACAGTTTCTAGAAAGTATTATCTTAAACCAAGGCGACAAACATCGTTTACAATTTATATATAATTGAATTAAAATTCCTTTAGGTATACATAGTGGTCTCGAAACTGTGTGCTTTCTTTTTTTGTAGGTTTACTGTTTCGAAATGTTCTCAAAATATTCTTAGTCTGTTCGAAAAATGATTTGCTCGGCGAATGAAAATTTATCAAACTCAAGCTTATTTCTGTCAAATCTATTTGCAGACAATACATTCTCAAAATCAAATTTCTTCCCAAAGCTACTTATGAATCTGTACCGAGAGGGTTTTGGTGGTGCTCGTTTCACTAGGATTTTGTTACTTTTCAGAATTCTCCTGTGACCCCCCTGTTCCAAATGAAAAGTAGCAATATCCAACCAATTGAAGTTTGATCTCTATCGATGGAAATGTTAGGATGGTATCAAACTTTACTGCTTTTTGAAGTCAATTAATGATTTTATGATTTTAAGGTGTGGTATTGATACTGGCCACTCTTTCAAACAATCAAAACTGAAGGGACGAGAGCTGGGCGGGCAGGATTTATAGTTTGACACAATTCAAACCCAATTTTTATTCAACATACTGATGAAACAGTAAATTTTCAAACAAAAGACTGTATAAAATAAACTCAGATAACCAACAAAAGCAGTTTGAAACTGAAAAATATTCCAAAATCAAAAAAATAAAAACTATTAAATTATTCAGAATCGTCCTCTAAATCTCTAGATTCCTCTGAAGAATGCCTCCGGATGGCTCTAGCCGAAAACCGGAAAAGTGGTTCAAAAGTATGAAAAATCTTGAATCTAGGTCGACCTCCTTCAACAGTATCATGTTCAACAGTAATATAATATGGTATGTATCCCAACACATATGAATTCCGTAAGATTCTCAACGCACGTTCGAGATCTAGACCCGGTTGAACGGTAATTGAAGTAAGCCACGGTTGAAGGGGTCTGTAGTTTCCGAGTGTCTGAAAACCCATAGAGTTCTAATGAGTTACACAGTAACCTGACTTACCATAAGCAATAAATCCACATCTTCATCTGGAAGAATCATGTCAATAATTCGGAAATTCTCCAGCAAATCGTACTCATGAACTCGGATATGATCATCATAAATATTCAATTGTCGGCAGTTTCTCCATTGTTCCAGATGTCCAAGATACAGTAAATCCACCGTATAATCACTATCCTCATTCTTCCAAACCGATAATCCAATATATTCCAAAATTCCAGGTGTCAAAACTTCCAACACTGCAGTAACCATGCCTTGTTCACGTGTTCGACTCCGTTCTTGTTTTCGTCTTTCGAAGAATTTCATTTGGAATCGTCTGACTCTCAATTGATAGTCAATGGTATTCAAATAATTCTTGACTTTCCAGAAGAATGAAGTTAATGGCCATTTTTGCCCGTTCTCCTCATCATATGGTTCAATATCGAATTCCAGTTTTTCCAGTACTAGAGTTGGATTCGAGATCAACGAGAAGAAGTCTTTGGCAGCGATTGATTGATATCTGGCACCCCAGACTGTGTAGAATGTTGTGGGATATCTGAAAACATAGGATTCGTGGAACTGGAAGTAATCACAAAAGAGTTGCTATAACAGTTTGGGGAAACTGAGATATTTTGTTTCAAGAACATCATAAATTCTGAGCTAAACGTCACGTTGCAATTCGGTTAGAATCAGAGACATTTCGCAACTGACAGGTGATCGGATTGAATAAAGTGGTGTTCTACTTGTGAGTGTATTCTCAGATTTCTATCTCCACGGAAGCCTGAGAGTACGTAAACTGTTGGCTGAAATCGCCACGTCGGTTGCCAGGTCGAATTCCAGAGGAAGGATTTTCTGACTTTCTGACACCAGTGAGGGCCAAAAAATTTGAGTCACTACTCAAAGAAATGTTCACTTTTGAACCATTAATTCATAGAAAATTCGATTACGGCGAGAAAAAAGATATTATATTTATGGCATAATTTCGCGAGCAACAATACGAAATACGTAATGGCTAAAACCCTAGATTTGAAACCGAATTCTACTGTTTCAACAGGACCAGATTTGAGCAAACTAAAACTGATAGTCAATAGATTTTTGGCAATCTATAGACAAACAAGTAAAAAACCATCCCCGCTCCCCCAGCTTACCTAACAATACATCCATCACGTTTCCACTCGTACTGTGCATAAGATTCTTCGTTGGTCTGCGAATTCCCGATGCGGATATTCACTTTTCGGAATCCAATCGTCACTTTGAGAGTGTCGAATGGGAAAAGTATGTATTGTAGACAAGAGACACGGGCGAAATGTGGAAGTGATATTCTGGAAAAAATGGAATTACTCATATCACTAAAACAGGGAGCTCGCTAATTTTCTGAATGTGGTGAAACAGAGAGTATTGTAACTTTTCAGATTAATGATGGTCAGCTCGACGAATGGCTTCTAGGGTTTCGGAGGGCGCACAAAACGCATCGCGACGCACCACTCTACTGTCTGCGTCTTTAAGCTTTACTAACTGCTCAGCCGTTCCCCAAGTCCTAAACTTACATTCCAAGAACCTCGTGCAACTCGATTCCCCTATCGACGATTTCCCAAATTTCATTCCTGGCAAACTTTGAGTACAATCTCCTGACCCTCTGAATTGGATATGGGTAATCGGGGATACCATCCCCCTCTTCATCCTCATCTATATTATCATCATCTGAATCATAATTCGGATTCTGTTTCTGATCATATTCATTTATCGCTGCTCCTACTAATCTTTCAAGTTTCCACTTCTTCTCGTCCATTGACATTTTCCTCTTTTCCTTCTTTTTAAAATCCTCTCGAGGCCAAGGTCCACCAGGAAAATACAAGTAGTAGGCTACTCTTCTTATATCGGCCAGTTGAAGAATCAAGTCTCTTTGACTTGTTCTCAAGTATCTCCGGAGGGTCCTTTGAGCCTGTTCGGGTGTTTGTCGTCGGTGGAAGGAGATCAAAATGCAACGATCGAGAAAATCTTGGAAGTATTGGGGAATATCGGCTGGCTCATCTGGAAAAAATAAAGTTTTCCTAAAAAGCACGAACACACTGTCTGTTAGAAAACTCCAAGAAGATTTACTGACTTCACGGAACAGAGAAAATGATTTAAATTTACTTTTTCAATTTTCGGAAAGAAATTCTGTTGCAGTTTCATTAACCAGTATTATTCAACTGAATTCTAACAGACTAGATGAAACTGTAAATAAAAACTTACCATCGTTTCTTCTTGTCCCCCTTATCCTCTCCAGCAATCTTCTGAGTGTGGAAGTTTTGAATAGCATCAACAACAATGCACTGAAACCAAATAAAATACAATCTATTATTACATCACTATGAAACGGTGAAGTTGAATCAGGCTTGAAGAATTCATGGATTTTACAAGGTTTCACCTCTGCAATCATCTCGAAACACATACATGTATGAAAACGTTGTTTCGATCACGTGAATTTTTTTTTTGAAAACCCCAGGTCGTGAGTTGGAAATTTTTTTTCAAAGTCAAAAAAAAATTTTTTGTGAGGAGTAACATATGCCGATACGGATCTTAAAATGACCGTCTAGGAGTTTTCTACACGATAAACACAGTTTACGAGCTGGAAAATTTCTAACGTCAATTTGAGCAGTCCTCAATGAGCAATAGAAAGTATCGGAATACAAATTTTTAAATAATTCGTTGTGACATGCACCAAAATATACCGATACGGATCTTAAAATGACAAGGTTTACGAGCTGGAAATTTTCTTTCGAGCAGCATGGAGCGAGTGTTGTATTGGCTCATGCACAAAAAACAGTTTTTGGAATTGAGACTCGGCGAAAAAAATCCCAGCTCGTAAAAGTGGACAAAAGTTCATTATTTCATGTCAGTATATCCCAAAAAAATTTTTAGGCGATTTAGTTCAGTGTGAAGAGCTCACGAAAATAGTTGTAAAACGCTGCTCAACACTCAATTTTGCACTGAAAAATATCGCAACTCAACGTTTTGAATTATTTGCTGTATTCTACACAAAGGTACGTTGATACGGATCTTAAAATGATCGGATAAAAGTTGTCCACCCGATAGACACTGTTTACGAGCTGGAAAATCTCTTTCTTCAATTTCAGCAATGAGCAAGAAAAATATCGCAACACACAGCGCGTTACACTTCTCCGCTGCCCGCCTCTTGGCGCGCGCCGTGTCCCTTTATCTCACACACAAATACCGCACTTGGCCGCGCGTCTGAAGCGCGCCTCTGGTGTAGTGGTGAAGAGTGGTGGATGGCAGTCTGATTGTGAGGGCCAGGGGTTCGAGCCCACATGGAGTATTCGGTGTTTTTAATTTTTTCTAAGCAATTTTGAACCCAGAAAAGGATTTCTATCTTACTTTTTTTCTAAAATTTGAATTTCGCGCTTTTTTCCAGCTCGTGAATTGAAAATTTTGGCCATTTTCCAGCTCGTGAATTTTTCAAAAATGGAGCACAACACTTTTCATACATGTATGTCGAAACATAGTAACGACGGAAGGACAATTGCAACTAGACCATTCTATGCTGAGAAAACTGGGAACCTCACATTTGACAAGAATTAATTGGCTCTGAGAAACATTCATTGACTTTTCCACTGCGATCTCTTATATTTTCAACCATTTTTTCTCTGTTTCATTGTCGTTATATAGTCTTTTTGGTCAGATTATCAGTACTATTGATTTTTGTAGTGAACAAACTCTACATCCACACACCATCGCAGTTGTCAGTCATCAATCTGCCAGTAATCCCATCCACAGGTCAGTCGATCAATAACTGACAGAACAATGAGGGAAGGTGAAGGAAACTATGACTCCGTATCGACTCCTAGAAGAGGGGCAAGTGGCGGACCACACTCTCCACATTTCTCTTGACAGCCTACCTCATTCTTCTCTTTATCGGTTTTCTCGTCATACCCATTTTTATTCGCACCTTTTCTTTTTCTCATATTTTCGTTTTCCAGATAACTCCATCATTCAAAATGGCTGCTCTTCTTCAATCGGCTCTCACCATCGCTGAAATTGAGAAGAAAGTGAAGGAATCGGTCAAGGAACTCCGCCATGGTATTGCTGTGAAGGCCACTGAAGACCTTATTGATTTGGAAATCCCACTGGACATCATCAAGAAGTTCGAGTTAGAGAGAAGAGTCACCAAGTACTCTCCAAAGAACATGGCTGGTTTCCTGATCAGAAAATTGCACTTGGTGGAGGAGGAGGCGAAATTGAAGTTGGAGCAACTGGACACGGATGAGTTCAAGGACACATATGACGATGAGAATTTTTACACATATGACGATGAGATTTCAATTGACCATGTTCACAACCCAGGAGCAATACTTTAAGGCCAAGAAGGAATTGGAACTGTGCAACTTCAAGGATCTTCTCGAGGAGTACCAAGATGCTCCAGAGTTCTGTGAGCCTCTTCTGATGGTCGCAAACTACCGTGATGGCCGCCAAACCCCAAGTCCAAAGAAGGAGGTATTCAAGAAGGCAACTGCAGCACAATGCAAGGATTTGAGAAAGATCCATTATAGAGGTCCAGTACGCAGAAGAAAACATTTAAAGGCGCAAGAACTTCGTTCCGCGACGAAATGTGACCGCGACTACTGCTAGAGTGGCGATTCGTGACGAGACCCTCCTGCAAAAGTAATACCGTTAGGCGAAGAAGAACGTCTGGCCTTATTGATTTTTTTCCTATTTTGAAATGTTTTTATGTGCAGTTCCATCTAACTGCAGTGATCGTTCTGTCACTTTCTATCAGTAGGGAATTTTTGTGCGTTTTTTGTTATCACACATTGAATTTCTAAGTTTCAGTTGTTATTTCGACGATGACTTTGGTTTTTCTGAATAAAATTGTATATAAAAAATCAAGATGTTTTTTGTTTCTTCGAGATAAATGTTACAATTTGTATTACTTTTTCAGTTGGCTGATGAAAATCTACTTTTTTGCAGCTTAATGATTGTTGGTTTCGTCAGTTCACATTACTCTTTCGTTTCGTTCCGCTCCCGCCACTACCACATAAAAAACCTGAATTCTCCGAAAATCCTTTACAAGAAGAGGTAACTTTCATTTGATAGAAATTCACTGTTTTGACAATGTGTTGAATGGAACTTGAGATGTAAGGTGTAGTGACCAATCTATTAATCTTTTCTATGATAAAATAATTGTGAGCGCAAACTGTATTGATTTTTCGCATTGTTTTTTTTTACAGATTCACATTGTAGACTTCTCTTAGGCGTCACATGATTATCCAATCATCGCCTTGATCCCCAATTATCTTCCATCTAACCAATTCTTGATCATGTCTTTTGGTTGTGTAGAATAAGATTCCAATTCGAAAAGGTTATTCAGCTACACGCGTACTGTTAAAAATTTCCACCCAGTACTTTCCAAAATTTTTCGAAACCGTATTGGTTTTTTCCCTGGATAAAAGAGTATGAAATTCAACAAATATTATCGATTTTCTTATACTCTCACTGGAATTTCATATGGTATGTGACATTGGCCGAGGACAAACGATACTGAGAACTGCAAGTACAAGTCAAATACTGCTGAAAAGTGGATGTTCCTACTTTCATCAACCACCTGAAAGAGTAATTATATTCATTATTACCTGAAGTTTTGAATACAGTTCTCTGCAAAGAAACAAGCTTATCTACGAAGCACCTTCTTATTTCAAAATAAAATCCAGAAACTCCTTGGCGGCCGTCACACAATACTCTGGAGCTTGTTCAAACTCCTCAAGAGGATCCTTGAAGCAGGACTGTTCCAACTCTTTATTAGGCCTTCAAATATTGCTCTTGTGTGATGAACATGGTTAGCTGTTTTCGATAAAGTCTCTAGACTAATCAGTCCTGCTGTGACCAGTTCTGTTCGTGGTGACATCTAGGTACAGCAAGAAGCTCTGGAAGTAAAACAAAGAAACGTTTCATTAGAAATGAACTTTTCGAAACATGAATTTTGAATTACAAGTAGCTTATTCAGATAGAATATTATCAAATAATTTTTACATATTTCAAATAATCAAATTCCTTCCTGGGTTGTACTTCCAAATTGAGCTGCGATGGATAACGGTGACGATGGATTGCTCCAAGGTCGGAGCCGCTACGCGACCGCAACGCGCTCAACTGAGTTCCGGCGAAATACCTTTTTTGAGCATACTTCTTGTGTCCTGAACTGGCGACAAAACTAGATCAAAAAATTTGAAAACATTTTTGAAGTCAATTTTTTCAGTTTCACCTCATGGAATGATAGTAAAAAGTACTTATGAACACGGAATTTTAGTAGAAATTTTAGTAGAATCCTACTATTCAAAAGAAAGATAACACTTCTGCTTGTCAAATGAAAACTTCTTCAGTTCCATTCCACAAGGTTTTGCTAAGAAATTTAGATGATTCAACATACTTGTAAACCAACAGATAATAAGAAATTGTTTTGGCAGGCCAGTTTATATGGAGAAACCAACATATTGTTGAATGCCGAGCAGGGTGAATTCATATAAACTAACAGAAATAGTGATTTTAATTTACGAATTTTTTCGATTTCGAATGCCCAATTCGAAAATGTGATTTCAACTCTTTGATGGAGTTCCATGAAAATGATATGTAATCAAGAAAATTGAAAAAGCCTGCTGAAATAATAATTGAAATTTAATTTTCGATTAACACATTGGCTAAACAGTGAATTTCCAGAAAACAAGAAAAGTGACCTCAGAATTGGATGGACAGCCTTATTCGACATTGTTCTCTCGATAAATTATGTTTGTATATTTGAAAAAATGCATCTCATTGCCAAAGGTGAAACATCGAAATTGATCTGATCCTACTGAAACAGCGATTCCAAATTCTAAATATCTCCAAAACCTGGAATTCTTTTGCGGCTATGTCATAAATTCCAAGTTGTTCTCCAATTTCAGAATCAAAAAAGGATATTTATACCTAGTTTATTGATTGGGATATTAAAACTCAACGTTCATTCAACATACTGGTGAAGCTCTAGATAAATGAAAAACGGTCACGGCATAGATTTAGCAGATTGATATCGATTATGAACCACCGAACAGCTGGAGTGAGATATAAACAAACATATATAAACCAACTGAAACAGTAGTGATAAATTCCAAGTTTCACCAAAATTCTTTTTTTTTCTCTCACAGAATTCAATACATTCATTTAACTCTCAATGTTAATAATATTTCACAATGACAACGAAAAGGAGTCGAAAGTGATTTTAAATCAACACAAACAGTTTGTTTTTTTCAGGGAATTGGAGCTGGACCATTAAAAATCGATTTTCATACACACTATTGATAAAATAGCAGATAAAATCAAAAGTATCAACCTTAATGAGCATATCCCTCTTTGAATTGATCGATAGTTAAATAGATCTACATATGAATAGGACAATTGAAAATCAATTTTTATTCAACATATTGATGAAACAGTAAATTTCGAGAAAAATAATATAAAATAAACTCCCTATAAGATAACCAACAAAACCAGTTTGAAACTGAAAAATAGTTCGAAATCAATCAATAAAAAATATTAAATTATTCAGAATCCTCCTCTGAATCTCTGGTTTCCTCTAAAGAATGCCTCCGGATTGCTCTAGCCGAAAACCGGAAAAGTGGTTCAAAAGTATGAAAAATCTTGAATCTAGGTCGACCTCCTTCAACAGTATCATGTTCAACAGTAATATAATATGGTATGTATCCCAACACATATGAATTCCGTAAGATTCTCAACGCACGTTCGAGATCTAGACCCGGTTGGACGGTAATTGAAGTGAGCCACGGTTGAAGGGGCCTGTAGTTTCCGAGTGTCTGAAAAAGCATGGAATTCTGATGATTTTTACAGTAACCTGACTTACCATAAGCAATAAATCCACATCTTCATCTGGAAGAATCATGTCAATAATTCGGAAGTTCTCCAACAAATCGTACTCATGAACTCGGATATGATCATCATAAATATTCAATTGTCGGCAGTTTCTCCATTGTTCCAGATGTCCAAGATACAGTAAATCCACCGTATAATCACTATCCTCATTCTTCCAAACCGATAATCCAATATATTCCAAAATTCCAGGTGTCAGCACTTCCAACACTGCAGTAACCATGCCTTGTTCACGTGTTCGACTCCGTTCTTGTTTTCGTCTTTCGAAGAATTTCATTTCGAATCGTCTGACTCTCAATTGATAGTCAATGGTATTCAAATAATTCTTGACTTTCCAGAAGAATGAAGTTAATGGCCATTTTTGTCCGTTCTCCTCATCATATGGTTCGATGTCGAATTCCAGTTTTTCCAGCACTAGAGTTGGATTCGAGATCAACGAGAAGAAGTCTTTGGCAGCGATTGATTGATATCTGGCGCCCCATATTGTGAAGAATGTTGTGGGATACCTGAAAAGATTGGATGCTTGGTACTGGAAGTATCCACAAAAGAGTTTTTATAATAGTTTCGCGAAACTGAAATATGTCCGTTTCAAGAACTCTATAAATTCTGGGCTAAACGTCGTTTTGCAATGTGTCTTACAGCCGCTTCTTGTAACCCAATCGACCCCCTATGATACAGAATCAAGAACATTTGGAGTCAAAATTAAACAAAATGAAACACTTCCTAAAACCGGAATTTACTGTTCTAACAATAACACATCTGAGCAAACTCAACCCGATAGGTAATAGGATTAGTTTGATTGATGGTCGTCTCGTGAGTGGATCCTCAAATTTCTAGCCTTAATTGGAGGCTGAGAGTCTGGAAGATTTCATCTGAACTTTCAAGTCGAGTGCGGCTCAGATGAAGATTTCCAGGCTCTCTAGCTCTAGTAGACGCGAGGGATTTCAGGATCCACCTACAGAACACCTATTCACCAAATTACAGCAAATTCCGAACCCACCAGAGAAAAAAAGCTCGTCAAAATTTCAATTTGCGAGCGATAATACGAAGTACGCGATGAGAAAAATCTCGAATTGGAAAAAAATTACTGCTTCGACAATACGTCATTTGAGCAAACTAATTTTTATTACTAATCAGATTAATCGTTTTTTATATGGTTTACTGACAGCATACTTCTAGAAAACTGCTTCCCCAAACCCTTTGCTCACCTAACAATACATCCATCACGTTTCCACTCGTACTGTGCATAAGACTCTTCGTTGGTCTGCGAATTCCCGATACGTATATTCACTTTTCGAAATCCAATCGTCACTTTGAGAGTGTCGAATGGGAAAAGTATGTATTGTAGACAAGAGACACGGGCGAAGTGTGGAAGCGATATTCTGGAAAAAATGGAATTACTCATATCACTAAAACAGGGAGCTCGCTAATTTTTCGAATGTGGTGAAACAGAGAAAAATGTAACTTTTCAGATTAATGATGGTCAGCTCGGCGAATAACGTCTAGGTTTTATGAAAAGCGCACAAAACGCATTGCCACGCACCACTCTACTGTCTGCGTCTTCAAGCTTTACTAACTGCTAAGCTGTGCCCTAAACTTACATTCCAAGAACCTCGTGCAACTCGATTCCCCTATCGACAGCTTCCCAAATTTCATTCCTTGCAAACTTTGAGTACAATCTCCTGACCCTCTCTATTGGATATGGGTAATCAGGGATACCATCTCCCTCTTCATCCTCATCTATATTATCATCATCTGAATCATAATTCGGATTCTGTTTCTGATCATATTCATTTATCGCTGCTCCTACTAATCTTTCAAGTTTCCACTTCTTCTCGTCCATTGACATTTTCCTCTTTTCCTTCTTTTTAAAATCCTCTCGAGGCCAAGGTCCACCAGGAAAATACAAGTAGTAGGCTACTCTTCTTATATCGGCCAGTTGAAGAATCAAGTCTCTTTGACTTGTTCTCAAGTATCTCCGGAGGGTTCTTTGAGCCTGTTCGGGTGTTTGTCGTCGGTGGAACGAGCTCAAAATGCAACGATCGAGAAAATCTTGGAAGTGTTGGGGGAGATCGGCTGGGTCATCTGAAAATTATGAAGATGATTTTGATGCCCTGCACTTAGAAAGATTGTCCGCTATAAAAACTCAAAACTACTCACTTCATGAAGCTGTGAAATTAATTTTTAGTTTTTTTTTTCAAGTCGTGCTGACCAATTATCATCCACTACTATCCAACTGAATTCTAACAAACCAGATGAAACAGCAAATAAAAACTGACCGTTGTTTCTTCGTGTTCCCCTTATCCTCTCCAGCAATCTTCTGAGTGAGTCACATAGTCTTTCCATGTTTGACGGCATTTCACGAGATGATGAGGAGCCGATCAACACCTGGAAACAAAAAACTGTGAAACTGATAGGGAAGAGAAACAGCTAGAATAAAACGAGAACAACCAAAAGAAAAAAATGATAAAAGCAAATGAAAAATAGATATCTCGCAGAGAAAGAAAAACAACAGCCTACTTTTTTGATCTACTCGGAAAAAACAATTCCGGTTTCAAATCAGAATGGTAGATCAAATTAATATTTTTGGAACTTTTTTGATTTTTGTTCAATCGATTTTATTTATTTTTTCATAACTGGCTGTAAGAAATATGGAAAAATGTAGGCCTGTAGTTATATAGGCATGTAAGTATGAATTTCTTGAAAAGCATTTGGATGGAATTCAGGTTTCTGAGAAGCACGTTAAATTAATTCTTCTGAATAACTAAAAGTATTATCAAAACATTTCGAAACATTAAACCTATGCAAGAAGCAGGTGGTCTATTTTGAGAACAATATGTTAAGTACCTAGGACTTTGTGGAAGTTTTGAATAGCATCAACAACAATGCACTGAAACCAAATAAAATACGATTTTTTATTATATCACTGTGAAACAGTGTGGCTGATTCAGGCTTGAAGAATTAATGGTTTTTACACGTCTTCACCTCTGCAATCATCTCGAAACATAGAAACGACGCGAGTACAATCATAATTAGCCATTTCTATTCAAAAATATTAGAAACCTCACATTCAACAAGGATTATTAGGTTGTAAGGAAAGTCTAGCACCAAGATTACAGTTTTCAAAATTTTTTTCCGCTTTTCTCACCAATTTCTTCAGCCAATTTCTGAAGTTAAAATGTATATAATTAAGCAGTAACCGTATGACACTATGACAGCAGTTCCCAGTAGAACATTCCTTTCATGACCCACCAACAACGTAACAATACGTCCTTTTCGGGAAGATTCGGCTTTGGCTCTTTTGATGATGGTTTTCGGCGAGGGAGCCAAAATTTTTTTTGCACGTTCAACGTACGGAATTCAGTTTTTATTACCAGTAGCGAGATGCCAGAAAAAATCCTTCCTGCGTAGACGGAGAAGCAAAGACTAAGCGGCATATACCCTTGCTGTCGAATGACAAGAGTGAAGTTCGTGAGGAACCGATGTCGACACAACTTTTCTGTAACCAAGAGCCTCCAGATGTCGAACAATGGTGGTTTGACAACAGGCAAGCTTCATTGACAATTCACGTGTGCTGGCGTCCGGATTGCATTTGAGAGCTTCACGGATATCATCGTCATTCAGATCAGATGAGAGTTCAGAATGAGGTTGATTTTCAAACAAAATATCTCCAGACTGGAAACGTTTGAAAAATCGATTGTTTGTCCATCTACTTAGTACATCTTCCTTGAACGCAACATGATTATTGGCAGTAGCTCCGGCGACACTACGGTCTTGGAGAAATGCGTAGGAGACAATGCCTCGAAATCGCTCTTTGCTTAGAGCTGCCATACTTGTCTAGTGGAAAGAGCTGCGCGCATATAAATTTCATAAATGAAATTTTCTACAATATAACAGCTTATTATAATATTCAGAAAAATTCCGGAAAATTCCAGAACTTTCTAGAACAAAAAATTAACATTGGTGCAAGACTTTCCTTACAACCTAATAATTGGCTCTGAGAAACAGTCATTGATTTTTCCACTGCGATCTCTTATATTTTCAACCATTTTTTTCTGTTTCATTGTCGTTATATAGTCTTTTTGGTCAGATTATCAGTACTATTGATTTTTGTAGTGAACAAACTCTACATCCACACACCATCGCAGTTGTCAGTCATCAATCTGCCAATAATCCCATCTACAGAACGGTTCATCAATAACTGACAGAACAATGAGGGAAGGTGAAGGAAACTATGACTCCGTATCGACTCCTAGAAGAGGGGCAAGTGGCAGACCACACTCTCCACATTTCTCTTGACAGTCTACCTCATTCTTCTCTTTATCGGTTTTCTCGTCATACCCATTTTTATTATTACTTCTTCTTTTTCTCATATTTTCGTTTTCCAGATAACTCCATCATTCAAAATGGCTGCTCTTCTTCAATCTACTCTCTCCATCGCTGAAATTGAGGATACAGTAAACAAATCGGTCAAGGAACTCCGCCATGGTGATGCTGTGAAGGCCACTGAAGACCTTATCGGTTTGGAAATCCCACTGGACATCATCAAGAAATTCGAGTTAGAAAGGAGAATCGCCAAGTATTCACCAAAAAATATCGCTGGTTTCCTGATTAGAAAATTCCACTTGGTGGAGGAGGAGGCGAAATTGAAGTTGGAGCAACTGGACACGGATGAGTTCAAGGACACTTATGACGATGAGATTGCTCAATTGACCATGTTCACCACCCAGGAACAATATTTGAAGGCCAAGGAAGAATTGGAACTGTGTAATTTCAAGGGTCTTCTTGAGGAGTATCAGGATGCTCCAGAGTTCTGTGAGCCTCTTCTCATGGTTGCGAATTACCGAGATGGCCGCCAGACTCCAAGCCCAAAGAAGGAAGTATTTAAGAAGGCAACTGCAGCACAACGGAAGGATTTAAGAAAGATTCATTATAGAGGTCCAGTACGCAGAAGAAACCATTTAAAGGCGCATGAACTTCGTTCCGCGACGAAATGTGACCGCGACCACTGCTAGAGTGGCGATTCGTGACGAGACCTTCTTGCAAAAGTAATACCGTAAGGCGAAGAAGAACATCTGGCCTTATTGATTTTTTTTTGCTGTTTTGAAATAGTCTTATAAGTTTTTTCTCGTTATTACTTTTTGAATCTCTGAATTTAAGTTGATATTTCGGTGATAAATTTGGTTTTTCTGAATAAAAATGTATATAAAAGATCAAGATGTTCTTTTGTTTCTCCGAGAAAATGTTACAAATATTACTACTTTTTCAGTTGTTTGATGAAAATCTAATTTTTGCAGCTCCATGATTGTTGAATTTGTCAGTGGTTATCACTCTTTCGTTTCGTTCCGCTCCGGCCACTACCACATAAAAAACCTGCATTCTCCGAAAATCATTTACAAAAAGAGGTAACTTTCATTTGATAGAAATTTACTGTTTTGACAATGTGTTGAATGGAAGTTGAGTTGTCGTTGACCAATCTGTTCATCGTTTTTAAGATAAAATAATTGTGATCCTACGCTGTATTGATTTTTCTCAGTCTTTTTTTTACAGATTCACTTTGTTGACTTCTCTTGGGCAACATAATATTATGATTATTCAATTAACAAGTCATTGATAACTCAGATCATGCCCTTAGTCTTCGTAGAATGTAATTTAAATTTGAAAAAATATGTTACAAGGGAGGTCATTTCAAAAACCGTTTGAGATTTCGCTGAAAATTTGTGGGTCAACACTATCAAGCACGCTGAAAACGAATCTGAAATTCATTTTTCCAAAACTCGTCTGGTTTTGCCACAGTGGGTCCCGAGGCCCATTCTCAGTACTAATTTCTCAAGATAAGGGTAACTGGAACTATAAAAATAATATTTGCCGAAACTATGAGACATTCCAACCAATCGGAAGAGAGAATCATATTGCAAAAAGTGATTCCTACTGACTGCCGTATGTAATACGAGAATGAAGCTGCCGCAGACCTAGAGTATAACCACCAGTCCAAATCAGACCTGCAATAAGACATTATCTGATTTACATGATAACGAAACAAAGTGATAGAAGTGCGAGAGCCTATCCATCGATGAACTGCATGCATAACTTATGACTCTGTTGTCAGACGGAAACTGATTCACAATTTGTCATTATCGACTCGCGATTGAAGGTAATTCGATACGACTATGCTACAGAATAAACAATAACTTACGAA